>ML297557.1:5224-65818 GCA_005239495.1 Nicotiana undulata
AAATACTACTTGGTGACTTGATGTTTTACTAGTTGTTGTGAAATGGGGTATCGGTTTGTGTGCTTTATATTTATCAGACTGTGATTTCTTTTCATTACTACTGAGTTGGCGTACTCATAAAGACTCCCTGTGCCTCTGTGCACAGATCCAGGTACTAGCTCGCAGCAGTAGCTGACGCAGGTTCGATAGCAGCAAGTGACAGGATTTCGAGGTAGCTGTCCAGCGTCCACAACTTCTCCACTTCCCTTCCTTATTTAGTTTTAGTATTTGATTCATAGACATATATTATAGTTTTAGCAGAGTTAGATTTACTTATTACTAGATGCTCATGACTATTGACTCCTGTTCTGGGAGGTTGTTTAGAGTTGTTTAGAATATTATGGGGACGCTAAGACTTAATTATATTATTTGTGTTATGGTTGCATGCTTATTGTTATATTGTGAACTGTTATAATTGAATAAATGCGTAGTAAAGTGATGACTGGCTAGCCTAATTCCACGATAGGCGCCATCACGGCCTATTAGGATTTGGGGTCGTGACAGTTGCACGCCGCAACAAGACAATGATAAGGGAGAATATGCATGTTTTACTGTTTATAAAATAAAGGCTGGAACACTCATTGTTTTATTGTCATTATTTCATACTCTGCTTTTACTATTATTTTAAAGTGAAACTTGTTCTGTTTGCAATTTTTGAGACATAAAAATTGTGAAAGGCTTTGACTTGAAAGGCGGTGATAAGGGGGATGTGATAAGGGGGCTGTAATAAGGGTGGATAATTGATTGTGATACGAGTGAATAAATTGATCGTGATACGGGTGAATAAATTGATATGATATGTCTGGTGGGACCGGGTTGCATGCCGCAACAAGAAGCAATAAGGGAGGACAATTATATTTTTAATGATCTTCAAAGAAAAACCAAGATTTGAAAACTACCATTTTATATTACTATTTTCATATTTTGGCACTACTTTTATTTAAAGTTAAAGTTTGGAAACTTGGAAATCATTTGAGAGGTTGTTATAGCTGAGGCTTGGAAAAGGCAGCTGAGTTATTTCATTTTTGTTGCAGTACTTAATTATTTGCTTAGATTTCCTTCTTGCTTTATATTTATTGTCTCAGTTATATTTTTCTTGTTCGTGTAGAATTGTTTTGTTGTGTTATTGTATATATTATTGTCACATGTTATATGTTGTTAATGCCCTGCCGTAGCCTCGTCACTACTTCGTCGAGGTTAGGCTCGGCACTTACTCAGTACACGGGGTCGGTTGTACTGATACTACACTCTGCACTCTTTTGTGCAGATCCAGGTACTAGCCAGCAGTAGAGATTTTTAGAGCAGCCATCTATTTATTCGGAGACACGAGGTATATCTGCCAGCTTTGCAGATCCCGAGAGTCTTCTCCTATTTTTATAAAACTGATTTATTATATTAAGAACAGTTACACTATCTCTTTCAGCCCATTATTTGTAGTATTCTTTATTAGTTCGTGAATTGTGACACCAGACCCTGGGGTAGTACTAGAGTTACTCATATAATTAGTGAGTGGCTCGGTTTATTTAAGTGTTTATTATTTTATGTTTGGAATTATTCATTGAAACTCAGTAGCTTAAGTTTATTTTATAATTGTTTATTATGTTTAACATTGGCTTGCCTAGCAAGTGTGGTGTTAGGCGCCATCACGTTCCCTAAGGTTGGGAATTTGGGCCGTGACAAGGTTTGAAGGCTCGAATAAGTTCGAATGAGGTTATAGGACTAGTTGGTAGGTTCGGTTGAGGTCCCGGGGGTCTCGGGTGTATTTCAGGTGCTCAACGGGAAGAATTTTGGACTTAGGCAAATTTTCTGGTGTGATGAACCAGTCATTTTCGCACCTGCGGATGTTGGACCGCAGAAGCGGCTTGGTTATCGTAGAAATAGTCATGGGCCAAGGCATCAGGGACCGCAGGTGCAGCTGGGGAACCGCACATGCGGAACCGCAGATGCAGCTCAGTGACCGCAGATGTGGCCCCAGCCCGTTAAGTGACTTTTCGCACATGTGATGACTTTTTCGCAGGTGCGGGACCGCAGGTGCTGCCCCATGAAACGCAGATGAAGAAATCGTTGGGCAGAAATAGGAAATATGAGGATTTGAAACTTCATAACACTAAAATCGATTTGGAGCTCGGTGGGAGACGATTTCTCGAGGGATTTTGAAGGAGAATCATTCAGTAACGAATTCTAACTCTATTTTGATCATAATACAATAATCTATTATTGTTTTCTTCTTCTAATTGAGGCATTTGAGGGTAAAAGTTTGGAAATGGGGAGAAAAGTTCCCCAATTGAAAATCTGAGAATTTAATGAGATTTTGACATCAGATTTTGATGATTTTTGTTTGTGTGCGCTCGTGAGTGAACATGTGTTCATAATTTGTAAATTTTACCAGATTCCGAGGCGTGGACCCTAGAGGACTTATTAGTACAATTTTCCTAATTTCGCGTTTTGCTTCGAATTAATTAGTTGAATTAGTTACTTAAAGTTATATTTACATTATGCAATTAATTTGAATAGATTTGGGCCATTTGGAGTCGGTTACTTGTGGCAATAACGTGATTTCAAGTTGATTTAAGCGGTTGAGGTAAGTGGATTTCCTAACATTGTGTTGGGGACTTCCCCTTAGGATGTTTGCTATTAATTGACGTGTGGGCGCCGTTTACGTGAGGTGACGAGTACGTACACGGGCTGTTATTGAAAAAATCCCATTTTTCCTTCGAAAATCATAAATTGTCTTTTTCTTATTAACTTGCTTTAATATGTTAAATTGTTTAACTTAGATTCGAAAAGCATGCTTACATGTTTAATATTCAATTTCCTACTTGACACTCTGTGCGCCATGTTTAGTTAGATTTCTTTTTTCCCTTAGCTGTGATTTTGATGAACTGTATAAATCGATGCCATACCTGTCATTTTATCTTGCATCACATATTTAAATTGGGACTAAGAACGTATTCCAGGAGATTCCCCTATATTGCATATTTAAATTGGGACTACGGACGTATTCCGGGAGATCCTCATGTGCTGCATATTTAAATTAGGACTACGGACGTATTCCGGGAGATCCCCCAACACTGCATATTTATTTTGGGACTACAGACGTATTCCGGGAGATCCCCTTGTACTGCATAATCATCTGGAACAACGTGATGGTATCCTGAGAGATTCCACTTTATGTTTACCTTGTTCTGAGCCGAGGGCTCCCCTAACTGTTAAGATTTCGAACATTTTCCTTAACTGTTTACTGTAGAAATTACTTATCTCTTTTACTGTTTAAAATTTGATTATATTTACTCCAGTAGGGCCTTAACCTGACCTCGTCACTACTTGACCGAGGTTAGGCTTGGCACTTACTGGGTACAAATGTGGTATACTAATGCCCTTTCCTGCACATGTTTTCGTGTGTAGATCCAGGTACGAGCTATCAACCTCGAGGATAGTATTTGATGCTGATTCTAGGAGTCTACAAGGTATTTCTGTCGCGTCCGCAGAATCCTCAGAGTCCCCTTCTACTCCATCGTCTAGAGTCTTTTTATGCACTTCCAGACTTGTTTAGAGCTACAATAGTTATTAGAAGCTTGTGACTTTGTGACATTCCGGGTCATTGGCAAAATATTTTTGTATGAGTCGAGCGACATTTTTTTGCTATTTAGATTATCCATTATTTTCCGTATTTCTTGTGTTTTTATTAAAGTTTTTACCTTAATATTAGGCTTACCTAGTCATAGAGACTTGGTGTCATCACGATACCTTTCGGAATGTATATTGGTTCGTGACAAGTTGGTATCAGAGCGTCTAGTTTCATAGGAGTCACAGTCACAAGCCGATTTATTAGAGTCTCGCGGATCGGTACGGAGACGTCCGTATCTATCTTCGGGTGGATATGTAACTGTTAAGAACAACCATATTCCCTTGATTTCCTTTTCGTGCGAGTTATTGATATCAAAATTCTATAACTCTATTCTATTCTTACTCACAGATGGTGAGGACCCGTACCGGGAGGACCGACAACCAGGCACCCGAGCCCCCTGTTAGAGACGCCAGAGGCAGGGGTCCGAGTAGAGGACGAGCACGCGGTGCAACCCTAGCACCCGCAAGAGCAGCGACAGAGGATCCCACAGCAGCTCCGGCTGGAGGGCCAGCACCAGATATTCCTATTGCTACTCCCGCCCTCCAGGAGACTTTGGCTCAGTTTATGAGCATGTTCACCACTCTGACTCAGGCTGGGCTACTTCCGATAGACCCAGCCACAGCTCAGGCTGGGGGAGGGGCACATACTCTCGCAACCCACACTCCAGAGCAGAGGGTCCAGGTTGATCAGGTCCCAGAGTATATTCCTATACCCCTAGTGGTTCCGGTTCAACCTGAGGCTAGGGTAGCTGCTTCTGAGGCAGAGCAACTCAGACTTGAGAGGTACAAGAAGTACCACCCACCTACTTTCAGCGGACTGGATGACGCTCTATGTTTTCTTGATGAGTGTCATCGTATTCTCCGCACTATGGGCATTGTGGATACTAGTGGGGTTTCTTTCACCGCTTTCCAGCTGAGGGGAGCGACATATCAGTGATGGCATGCCTATGAGCTGAGTAGTCTGGACGAGGCAGCTTCACTTACTTGGACTCAGTTTTCAGAGATGTTTCTGCGAGAGTATGTCCCTCAGAGCCTCTGGGATGCTTGGTGTGCAAAGTTTGAGCAGCTGCACCAGGGTGCTATGACTGTGTCAGAGTATGAAGTTCGTTTCAATGAGTTAGATCGTCATGCACCGGCCTTGGTTACCACAGTCAGAGAGAGGGTTCGTCGCTTTATTGAGGGACTCCAGCCTAGTATTCGGACCAGTATGGCCAGAGAGTTGAAGATGGATATCACTTATCAGTAGGCAGTGAGTATTGCCAAGAGGGTAGAGGGCATGTTTGCTCGGGACAGAGAGGAGAGAGAGGCCAAGAGGTCTCGAGAGACTGGTCATTATTCGGGAGCTCGTGCACCAGCAACACGCTATGGTAGGGGTTTTGTGAGTCGCACGATTCGTTCAGCTCTTCCTGCATCCAATGGTGTTCCAGCTCCTCCTAGACCTCAGGAGCCCTATTATGCACCACCAATATCTAGTGTGCCTCTTGCTCGAGGTGCTATTACTGGCCAGTCCAGTAGGCCAGTTCCGAGTCAGTCTCAGCCACAACATCCTCCGAGGGGTTATTTTGAGTATGGTGACACTCGTCACATGGTTAGAGATTTCCCCAAAGCCAGGAGGGGTGCACCTCTACAGACTTCTCAGCCTTCATATGCTCTACCAGGTCCTCTGCTATTCTTCCAGCCCCAACTGCCACTCCACCTCCTCAACTAGCTCGAGGTGGAGGTCAGGGAGGTCGAGGCCGCCCTATAGGGGAGGCCAAGCCAGGTATAATGCCCTTCCAGCCCATTCAGAGGTCTTCGCTTGAGATTCAGTTATCACAGGTATCGTCCATGTCTGTCATATGGATGCATCAGTATTATTTGATCTAGGCTCCACGTATTCATATGTGTCTTCTTATTTCGCTCCACATTTGAGGATATCTCTGGATTCTTTGAGTTACCCTGTTTATGTATCTACTTCCATGGGAGATTCTTTAGTTGTGGACCGTGTATATCGGTCGTGTTTGATCACTTTTAGTGGTTTTGAGACCATAGCTGATTTGTTATTACTCAGTATGGTAGACTTCGATTTTATCTTGGGCATGGATTGGTTGTCGCCTCATTATGCTATTCTTGATTGTCACACTAATACTGTGATACTGGCTATGTTAGGTTTACCGAGATTAGAGTGGAGAGGTACCTTAGAGTCTACTCCCCCAGGGTCATTTCATTTATCAAGGCTCAACGGATGGTTGAGAAGGGGTGTGATGCATATTTAGCCTATGTGAGAGATGTCAATGTTGATACCCCTACAGTATAGTCCCTCCCAGTAGTGAGGGACTTCCCTAATGTATTTCCATCTGATCTTCCGGGTATGCCGCCCGATAAAGACATTGATTTTGGCATTGACTTGTTGCCGGAAACTCAGCCCATTTCTATTCCTCCTTATCGTATTGCTCCTCCTAAGTTGAAGGAGTTGAAGGAGCAGTTGCAGGAATTTCTTGATAGGGTTTCATCAGGCCAAGTGTATCACCTTGGGGTGCTCCGGTATTATTTGTGAAGAAAAAGGATGGTTCTATGCGTATGTGTATTGATTATCGAAAGTTAAACAAGGTTACAGTGAAGAAAAGGTATCCCTTGCCTCATATCGATGATTTATTTGATCAGTTACAGGGTGCCAGGGTATTTTCCAAGATTGACTTGCGTTCTGGCTATCATTAGTTGAAGATTCGGGAGCCGGACATCCCGAAGACTGCCTTTAGGACCAGATATGTTCACTATGAGTTTCTTGTCATGTCATTTGGCCTGACCAATGCCCCAGCAGCCTTTATGCATCTGATGCACAGTGTGTTCCGACCTTATCTTGATTCTTTCTTCATTGTGTTTATTGACGACATCCTGGTATAATCCCGATCTCGGGAGGATCCTGAGCAGCACTTGAGGACCGTGCTTCAAACTTTGAGGGAGAAGAAATTGTATGCAAAATTTTCTAAGTGTGAGTTCTGGCTTGATTCAGTGGCATTCTTGGGCCACATAGTGTCTTGTGATGGGATCAAGGTAGATCCGAAGAAGGTGGAGGCAGTACAGAGTTGGCCTAGACCATCATCAGCTACGGAGATCCGCAATTTCCTTAGTTTTGTGGGGTACTACCGTTGCTTTGTAGAGGGATTTTCATCTATTGCAGCACCTATGACTAGGCTTACCCAAAGGGCGCTCTATTTAGGTGGACCGAGGAGTGCGAGGAGAGCTTTTAGAAGCTCAAGACAGCTTTGACCACATCTTCATTGTTAGTATTGCCTACAGGTTCAGGGTCCTACACTGTCTATTGTGATGCCTCGAGGATTGGCCTTGGAGCGGTATTGATGAAGGATGGTATGATGATTGCCTACGCATACATGCAGTTGAAGGTGCATGAGAAGAATTATCCCGTTCATGACCTCGATCTAGCAGCTATTGTTCACGCCCTGAAGATCTTGCGTCATTATTTGTACGGTGTTCCCTGTGAGATTTACACTTAATCGGAGTTTACAACACTTGTTCAGGAAGAAGGACGTTAATCTACGTCAGTGAAGGTGGTTGGATCTACTAAAAGACTATGATATCACTATATTATACCACCTGGGGAAGGCCAATGTAGTGGCCGATGCCTTGAGTCGCTGGGCGGAGAGTTTGGGGAGTTTGGCATGTCTTCGGGAAGCTGAAAGGCCCTTAGCCTTGGATGTTCAGACCTTAACCAGTCTTCGTGAGATTGGATGTTCAGAGCCTAGCCGGGTGTTATCTTGTGTGGTTGCTCGTATTTCTATTTATGACCGCATCAGAGAGCGTCAGTATGATGACCCCACCTTCGGGTTCTTCGGGACAGGGTCCGGCGAGGTGATTCCATGGATGTGACTATAGATGATGACGACATGATGAGGATGCAGGGTCGGATCTATGTGTCCAATGTGGATGGGCTTCGGGAGTTGATTCTTGAGGAGGCCCATAGCTCGCGGTACTCCATTAATCCGGGTACCGCGAAGAAGTACGAGGACCTGAGACAACATTATTGGTGGAGAAGGATGAAAAATGATATAGTTGAATTTGTGGCCAAGTGTCTCAACTGTCAGCAAGTTAAATACGAACATCAGAGTCCAGGAGGGCTACTTCAGAGGTTAGAGATCCCTGAGTGGAAGTGGGAACGGATCACCATGGACTTTGTGGTTGGACTTTCTCGAATATTGAGAAAGTTTGATGCTATTTGGGTGATGGTGGACCAGCTGACCAAGTCAACCCATTTCATCCAGTGTTGACTACATACTCCATAGAGAGAATGGCCGAGATTTATATCAGGGAGATTGTTCGCCTTCACGGTATTCAGTGTCCATCATTTCAGACAGAGGTACACAATTCATATCACAATTCTGGAGGGCCGTACAGCCGGAGTAGGCACTAAGGTGGAGCTGAGCACAACCTTTCACCCTCAGACGGACGGACAATCCAAGCACACGATTCAGATTCTTGAGGATATGCTCTGTGCATGTGTGATGGAGTTCAGAGGGTCATGAGACCAATACTTGCCACTTGCAGAGTTTGCTTATAATAACAATTACTAGTCCAACATTCACCATATGAGGCTTTGTACAGTAGGCGGTGCTGATCCCCAGTGGGATGGTTTGAGCCGGGCGAGGCCCGGTTGTTGGGTACAGATTTGGTCAAGGATGCTCCGGATAAGGTGAAGGTGATATAGGAGAGACTTCGCACAGCCAGTCCAGGCAGAAGAGTTATGTGAACCGGAAGGTTCGTGATCTGGCATTTATGGTTGGTGAGCGTGTCTTGCTTCGGGTATCGCCTATGAAGGGCGTCATGAGGTTCAGGAAGAAGGGCAAGTTGACCCCGAGGTTCATTGGTCCTTTTGAGATATTGCGGCGGGTTGGGGAGGTTGCCTTGCCTCCCAGCCTAGCAGGAGTTCATCTGGTATTCCATGTTTCTATGCTCCGAAAGCATCACATTGATCCGGCTCATGTATTGGAGTTCAGCTCAGTCCAATTGGACAAGGATCTATCTTATGTTGAGAAGCCAGTAGCCATCTTGGATAGGCAGATCAGAAGGCTTAGGTCGAAGAATATTGCATCAGTAAAGGTTCAATGGAGGGGTTAGCCGGTCGAGGAGGCGACTTGGGAGACTGACCAGGATATGCGCAGCCAGTACCCCCATCTTTTCACAGCTTCAAGTATGTCTTTATATTCATTCGAGGACGAACGATTGTTTTAATGGGGGGGGGGGGATGTAATGACCCGGCCAGTCATTTTCAGAGTTTGAGCCCCGAACCCCTAATAACTGTTTCCCCATGTTTGTTTCTACTATTGGGACTTGCCGGAGTGATTAGTTGTGGAATTCGGAGAGTTTTGGGACACTTAGTCCCTAATTGTGAGTTTAAGCCTTAGAATTTGGACCGTAATCGGAACTTTGTGAAGACGGATCTCGAAAGGAATTCCATCGACTCAGTTGAGTGATTTTAGGGTTAGGAGCTCGTCTGGAATGTGTTTTGGAGGTTTGTAGTAGATTTAGGCTTGAATTAGCGAAAGTTAGATTTTCGACGATTTTGGTCGATAGCGAAAATTTTGATATCGAGCTCGGAATGAAATTACGGAAGTGGTTGTAGGTTTTTAGCGTCATTTGTGACCTGTGTGTCAAATTTGAGGTCATTCGGAGTAGGTTTGACGTGTTTCGGCATCGGTTGTAGATTTTGGAAAAATGTTAAGTTCTTACGCTTGAATCCATGTTTAATTCTTGTTTTTGGTGTTATTTGATGTGGTTTGAAGGCTCGACTAATTTTTAATGAGGTTATAGGACTGGTTGGTAGATTTGGTTGAGGTCCTGGGGGCCTCAGGTGTGTTTCAGATGCTCAACGGGAAGAATTTTGGACTTAGGCAAATTTTCTGGTGTGCTGAACCTGTAGTTTTTGCACCTGCGGATGTTGGACCGCAGAAGCGGATTGGTTATCGCAGAAACGGACATGGTTCAAGGCATCAGGGACCGCAGGTGCGGCTGGGGAACCGCACATGCGAAACCGCAGATGCTGCTCAGTGACCGCAGACCCCAGCCCGTTAAGTGACTTTTCGCACCTGCGATGACTTTTTCACAGGTGCGGGACCGCAGGTGCTGCCCCATGAACCGCAGTTGCGGAAATCGTTGGGCAGAAATAGGAAATTTGAGGGTTTGAAACTTCATAACACAAAAATAGATTTGGAGATCGGTGGGAGACGATTTCTCGAGGGATTTTGAAGGAGAATCATTCGGTAACGAATTCTAACTCTATTTTGATCATAATACAATAATCTATTATTGTTTTCTTGTTCTAATTAAGGAATTTGAGGGTAAAAGTTTGGAAATGGGGAGAAAAGTTCCCCAATTGAAAATCCAAGAATTTAATGAGATTTTGACGTCGGATTTTGATGATTTTTGTTTGTGTGTGCTCGTGAGTGAATGAGTGTTCATATAAATTTTATCCGATTCCGAGGCTTGGGCCCATGAGACTTTTTGGGGAAATTTTCCTAATTTCGCCTTTAGCTTCGAATTACTTAGTTGAATCAGTTACTTAAAGTTATATTTACATTATGCAATTAATTTGAATAGATATGGGCCATTTGGAGTTGGGTACTCGTGGCAAGAACGTGATTTCAAGTTGATTTGAGCGGTTGAGGTAAGTGGCTTGTCTAACCTTGTCTTGGGGACTTCCCCTTAGGATGTTTGATATTAATTGACGTGTGCGTGCTGTGTACATGAGGTGAGACGAGTACGTATACGGGCCGTTATTGCAAAAATCCCATTTTTCCTTCGAAAATCATAAATTGTCTTTTTCTTATTAACTTTATTTAATATGTTAAATTATTTAACTTATATTAGAAAAAGCATGCTTACATGTTTAATATTCAATTGCCTACTTGACACTTTGTGCGCCATGTTTAGTTAGATTTCTGCTTTCCCTTAGCTGTTTTCGAACATTTTCCTTAACTGTTTACTGTAGAAATTACGTATCTCTGTTACTGTTTAAAATTTGATTATATTTACTCCAGTAGGGCCTTAACCTGACCTCGTCACTACTTGACCGAGGTTAGGCTTGGCACTTACTGGGTACCAATGTGGTGTACATATGCCCTTTCCTGCACATGTTTTCGTGTGCAGATTTAGGTACGAGCTATCACCCTCAAGGATGTATTTGCTACTGATTCTAGGAGACTACAAGGTATTTATGCCGCGTCCGCAGAATCCTCAGAGTCCCCTTCTACTCCATCGTCTAGAGTCTTTTTATGTACTTCCAGACTTGTTTAGAGCTACAGTAGTTACTAGAAGCTTGTAACTTTGTGACATTTCGTTTCATTGGGAAAATATTTTTGTATGAGCCGAGCGACACTGTTTTGCTATTAAGATTATCCCTTATTTTCCTTATTTCTTGTGTTTTTATTAAAGTTTTCCCCTTAATATTAGGCTTACCTAGTCGTAGAGACTAGGTGCTGTCACGATACCTTTTAGGAGGGTAAATTAGGTCGTGACACCCGGTTCAATTATGATGCGAAAATTAATTGAGAATTCACATGGCATACTTGAAGAAATAAAAGATTCTTCAAGAATTATCTTAGGCTGCTTATTCTCCTGATATACCAGCTAAGGTAGGGATTAAATCCCCTAATTTCTGGAACGAATAAAATATGATATATTTATGGGCTCAGTCACCTGCCATGTGGACTATTTACTATTATATAATTTTAATATATGCATCTATTGTATGGTCATATGTGTGTTTGTTTTCAACTTGCAGTGTGGATTTTGCAAGGTTGATTGCTCAAATTATTAGAGCAAAATCTAAGAATATAAACTATGATAATTTATCTTGATAATGTTGGTTTAAAATCCAACTTGGTTTAGCAGAAATTATATGCCTCCAATTATAGGTAAATCATTGGTTATGAGATGTATTATTTAATATACAACAACACTTGTACGCATCTAGCCAAGTTATGATAAATTCTCACTGTCACAATTGGTTCAGCGTCCGGAACCAAATAATTTCCATCTTGACATATGGTTGTGCTATATGATTTAACTATGCTACCACAATGTACAAAGATGGGTTCTCAAAGAAGGTTGGGAAATGTGTTGGTGATCTCAACATTAGAGGGAGAAAATGGGCAACTGAAAAAGTGATACGTGGAATAAATTATTATGAGTACATCTAGATCCCCGTACAAGAAATTGTGAACTTGAAGTTCAAGTGATAATTCATTTGCAAAATATTGTTAGGTGCATTTGCTGACCCAAAGCTAAATGTCACATTTCAGCTGTTAATGCTCCAAATAGAATAAAGTCCACGATGGACAAAGTTTATGACACACATAAAGCGTAATAGACTAATCGATTCCAAAGATAAAACTCATTGAAGAAGGAGAGGAGCAAATGTTCAAGATGGTCATAATAAAGAGGCAAGTGCTTTATAAGAGCACCATGACATAACACTTTATAAGACCTCATGGGAGAAGCTCGGGTACCTGAAAATAATGAGATAAAGAATCTCAATAAGCTATGCCTTTAGTGGGTAACGACGGAACCAATATAAAATGATCGTCGATGATATTGTTGATATAATGTAGAGCTCACTATTATTAATAGTGACGAGGATCTTGAGCTCAAATCTATCATGGAATTTGGACACATAATGATCGGCCAAATGAAAAATACGTAATGAAAATTGACTTCATCTGAAAAATGTGAAGTTTGACGGATTGTCCCAACACCTAAAAGTATAAAGCCTATGTGGAGATACTGAAATACGATTAGTGTTATAATGCAAAAAGAATCCTTAATAATGATTGCTCAAATTATTAGAGCAGAATTCCAGAATATAAACTATGATAATTTATCTTGATAATGTTGGTTTAAAATCCAACTTGGTTTAGCAGAAATTGTATGCCTCCAATTATAGCTAAATCATTGGTTACGAGATGTATTATTTAATATACAACAGCACTTGTATGCATCTAGCCAAGTTATGATAAATTCTCACTATCACAATTGGTTCAGGGTCCGGAACCAAATAATTTCCATCTTGACATATGGTTGTGCTATATGATTTAACTGTGCTACCACAATGCACAAAGATGGGTTCTCAAAGAAGGTTGGAAAATGTGTCGGTGATCTCAACATTAGAGGGAGAAAATGGGCAGCTGAAAAAGTGATACGTGGAATGAATTATTATGAGTACATCTAGATCCTCGTACAAAAAATTGTGAACTTGAAGTTCAAGTGATAATTCATTTGCAAAATATTGTTAGGCGCATTTGCTAACCCAAAGCTAAATGTCACATTTCAGCTGTTAATGCTCCAAATAGAATAAAGTCCATGATGGACAAAGTTTATGACACACATAAAGTGTAATAGACCAATCAATTCCAAAGATAAAACGCATTGAATAAGGAGATGAGTAAATGTTCAAGATGGTCATGATAAGGAGACAAGTGCTTTATAAGAGCACTATGACATAATAGTTTATAAGACCTCATGGGAGAAGCTCAAGTACCTGAAAATAATGAGCTAAAGAATCTCAATAAGCTATTCCTTTAGTGGGTAACGACGGAACCAATATAAAATGATCGTCGATGATATTGTTGATATAATGTAGCGCTCACTATTATTAATATTGACGAGGATCTTGAGCACAAATCTATCATGGAATTTGGACACATAAATTGGCCAAATTAAAAATGCGTAATGAAAATTGACTGCATCTGAAAAATGTGAAGTTGGACGGATTGTTCCAACACCTAACAGTATAAAGCCTATGTGGAGATACTGAAATACGATTAGTGTTATATTGCAAAAAGAATCCTTAATATAGATTTGTTTATTCTAACAAATTTTGCCAAGGTTTTGTTGGGTATACAAATGCGGGGCATAGTTTGTCGTTCATATAATCTATTTGTCTGTGATGGTATTATCATATTATGATATTCAACAAGGTTCCAATTACATTGAAGATGATACTGCATGCATAGCTCGGTTGAAAGAAGGACTATCGAAGGAGACAAAATAAAGCATATTTCACCAAAGTTCTATTTCAGACAAGATTGTTGTTCAACAAATTTATTCAAGTGATAATTTGACAAACTTCTTCACAAGGCATTGTCAATCTCAATATTAGAGAAGTTCTAGTACAAGCTTGGAATTTGTCGTCTTCGAGAAACAAAAGTGATGTATTCATCAGGGGGAGGAAAATATGCGTTGTACTCTTTTTCCATTTGCTAAGGTTTTATCTCATTGGTTTTTCCTGGTAAGATTTTTTAATGAGGCAACAAATAATACGTATTACAAGATATGTGCACTCTTTTTCCTTCACTAAGATTTTTTCCCACAAGGTTTTTTCTTGGTATGGTTTTAACGAGGCACATTATCTATAGATATCCAAGGGGGAGTGTTATGAAATATTATAATCATATTAGTGGATGTCTATAACTCCTCAAGAAGTTACACCCACTACTCTTCTCTATTAACCTCCCGCTACTTCTTATCATTATGGTTGTAACTCACACACCTCCATAACATCCTCCATGATCTCAATACTTAATACCATGTTCATGACATCCCGTTGTATTACCTAAATATCATTATATAAATAGAGAATTTTGACATCACATTGTAGATACTTGACTGCATGGAAGAAATAAGAACATTTCATTTCTTTCTGTCTATGTCTCTTATTTTTCCTTGTTTTATATTATTACTTTGAGCTAATACTTTCTTAATTTGTTGTGTCAACCTATTCCAGACAGTAATTGTTGTGTATTCTGAAAAACAAGCAAATATGTCAAGTAACTAAGTCTCTTCATTTTTGAATGCTATTAATCATCCATTTACATAACATGTTTCAAATCTGACTGTGATTTATCTGAGTCTCTTCATTTTATTTTATGTTCTCTTATCTTTTGTGAATTTGTCACAATAAAATATGCATCACCTAGTACCTTTTTTCTTTTTGTAGAAAGGGATATACAATAATATATAATAGTACCACACACAATATGCCATACTAAACTTTTCTAGCTTTTGGTTGCTCATAGTATTATTTTATGTCTAGTCTGCTTTATTCTCTTGTGCTTCTTTCGGCGTAGTAAGTTTATTACCTCTTTCTATATAAATTTGTGAAATTTAAACGGAAGTATTATGAAGAACGATTTATAACTTATTATGAATATTCTTTTAGTTATATAATTCTTTTTAAAATTTCATTAAATAATAATACAAAAAATCAGTAAACAAAATACAAGATTTATAAGATTATTCTCTTCTATTTAAAATGTAACTTGTAACAAGGAGATCACTTTCTCAAAATGGGGAAGGAATTGAGACATGCAACAATGAGTTGGACGATGAGACGTGCAATTTATTTCAAAATTTGCCTTTTACATAGTTTTTAATCTCTCTCCTTCCCCTCTATTTTTTGTATACTAGTAATACTTACCTGTAATGGTCTAATTACAGTATTCTGAAATTAAAGAGTTGGACGATGAGCCTGAAAAGTACCTGTTGGACCAGGCTTCCACCACTGTCATACTTGATGTAAACTAATCTTAACTTATCTCTAAGAAAAATTAATATTATTGGTAATTAATTTCTCTTTATTATTTGTGCAACTATCTTAACTATGTGAGGCATCAGACTGATCCTTGATGCCAGAGTCCTGAAATGATAGAATTCGAGGGTCCACCAAACACTATAGAGAACCAGGTTCTCTATCAATTTTGACATATTATGCAAACATAGTAGAAAGTAAATAACACAGAGAATTTTTACGTAGAAAATTCTCAGCTCAACGGGATCAAAAATCACGACCTACCATTATAGGATTTCAACTTCACTACTGAGCAAAACGTTTAGATTACAACCTATTGTAACCTAGGAATTAACTCTTTAATCCCTCACTAACTTGTAACACACCTATTACAAGCCACTTTGTAATACCTTTATTACAAAGACTTTACAACTTGACTGACTCTAGCCAAGACAAGGGGGTTTATGATTTACAAGAGTTTCCTACACAATGCTTCTAAGTAATCTAAGTAGGAATTATAAGTAAGAACATTAACAAAGTTACAACGCAACTAAAGAAATACAATCACTTGATATGGGGAACTGGTCCGTAGCAGTGTTCTTCTTTGTTCTTGATGCATCGTTAACTGAAAGATCAATAACTATTGGAGTGCTTGAGTAAATACTCTAACTATTCAAGTGATGTTTCGTTATTGGTTTAATGTTAATATAACATTGATGACATCACTTGAATTATGTAAGCAACTTGGGTACAAGGTCCTTCCCAATGGAGGTGATTGCTGCACTGTGTTGTACTGTTGCGTGTGCAGTCAGTTACTTTCCAGCTATTGGAGAGTTGACTTGGTACAATCACCAGGGGAACTGAAGTCCGTCTGTTCCACTTGTTTATTCTTTACCTTCTGAAATACTAACGAACATCTCCAGCTTAAGTCTGGTTATTTCCATGCTCTTTGAGAATGTGGACCGGAAGTGGATCAGGTTCCTTGTCTGGTTCTTGACATTAAGTTTGTTAGATCATCAAAACATAAACCAAAGGCACTTATAACCTATCAATTTCCCCCTTTTTGATGATGACAAATTTATAATTGAAAATCCTACAAAGAACCAGACAGTGAACCAGGAAGGCCATTGAGTTTCCCCTGAATCTGTATTCCCCCTTAATCAGTGCACATCATAATTCAATTATTTAATTATGCATAAATTCTTCCCCCTTTTGGAATCATAAAAAGAAGAAAACTAAGTAAAAGCAAAAAGAAGTCCAACGTAGTTAACTCATGCCACTTGTGTGCACACAAACATGATAGAAAACAGAGACAAAAGATCAGTTATATACACGACAAAAGGGGAAAAGCTTTGTAACGACCCGACCAGTTGTTTTGAGCTCTAGCATATCGTTTGGCAGCTTGAGTCCATGAGCAACCTCACCTCAGATATTATGACTTGTACGCATGGTCGGAATTGAATTCCCGGAGTTTTGGAGTTGATTTGTGAAGAGAATTCTCGTTTCGGAAGCCTTAAGTTGGAAGAGTTGACTAAGATTGGATTTTTGAGTAAACGACCTCGGAATCGGGATTTGAAAGTTCTGGCAGGTTCGTATGACAATTTCGGACTTGGGCGTATGTTCGGGACGAGTTTTGGATGACCCGGGAGCGTTTCGGCGCATATTGTGGAAGTTAGCATTTTAGAAGAATTTCATAAATTTGGATTAAAGTACATTTCAGTGTTATCGATGGCCGTTTAGGATTCCGAGTCTGGGAATAGCTTCGTATGGTGATTCTTGTATTGAGAGTCATTTGGCTAAAGTTTGAAAATTTAAAGGTTTTGGGAAGTTTGACCGGAAGTGAAGTTTTTGATATCGGGATCAGATTCCGATTCCGAAAGTTGGAATAGGTCAATGTTGAATGTGACTTGTGTGAATAATTTGGGGTCAAGGGAAATGCTGAAGCAAATGAGCTTCTGGTGTGATCGCACTTGCGTAAAGAGGGCCGCAGGTGCGAGCTCCGCAGGAGCGGGAAGGAACTCGCAGGAGCTGATTTTACAGGGGAAGGCGTGGACCACAGATGCGGTCGAGATCCGCAGAAGCATGA
The DNA here is from genome assembly GCA_005239495.1 of Nicotiana undulata. Lineage (NCBI taxonomy): Eukaryota > Viridiplantae > Streptophyta > Magnoliopsida > Solanales > Solanaceae > Nicotiana > Nicotiana undulata. The sequence continues at coordinate 22,534 of ML297557.1, forward strand.
CCGCACCTGCGCGCGGGGAACCGCAGATGCGGAATTGAGGGGCCTTGTGGAAGACTGCAGAAGGGGTAGTTGGGCCGCACTTGCGGAACCGCAGAAGCGGTCAAGTGACCGCAGGTGCGAAAAGCGGGCTATGCAATGTGTTATCTTAAAGCGAGGGTTTGGCTCATTTTCACCATATTTTTTCTATGGAAGCCGATTTTGGAGCAACTTGGAAGTGCCATTTTCATCACCAAGCATGAGGTAAGTGGTTTATACTAGTTTTGAGTTAAACACATGATTATATATGGAATTGAACATGGAAATTTGTATAGATTGTGGGGTTTTGGGTAGAAGACCTAGAATCTGGTATTTTGGATTGTGACCTCGAATTTGGGCATGGAATTGGAAACAAAATATATATTGAGTTCGTAAAGTTATGGGTAATCATTATCTTCGAGAAATTTTGGAATCCTGGCACGTGGGCCCGATGATGATTTTATCGACCTTTAGATTGGGGTTAGAAATTGTTTTGAATTGTTATGAGTAATTGAGTATACAATTATGGGTTTGCATAATTATTGACTAGTTTTGGAGCGTTATGCATCGATTCGAGTTGTCGGAAGGGATTGGAAGCCGGTTATGAAACTTCGGAGTGAGGTAAGTCTCCTTTCTAACCTTGTAAGAGGGAATTGTCCCCATAGGTGAAATAATTGATTATGTGCTACTAATTGTGGGGGGCTACGTACGCACGAGGTGACGAGAGTCCGTGCGTAGCTACTAAAAATTCTTAAGTCCGAGTAGCCTAGGAACCAAAAGCATGCTTACTTGCCGTACTTGTGAATGTTACTGGTAAACTTAGGAGGCTTAAATCGTGTCGAACTTGGTAAGCAAATTTCTAAAGGACTAAACATCACTTGCTTGACATTTAAGAGAGAAGTTGTCATTTCTTTGAATAATTACCCTTAATGAAGTCTTGATTTAACTGTTTGAATGTGTGTATCTATGAGTACCTGCGTCGCACGTATATTTCACGAGCGGGGTAACTCTTTTATTTATATTTGACCGCGTCGCAGATATGATTCGCGAGCGGGGTAATAGATGCATCTATGGTTCGCGCCTTTTGACCCTCTGGCAATGTACTGTTTACATTTATGTTGGATCGGGCCGTGCGACCTCGGCATTACTTGCGCATGATATTTGTTGCGTACCTTCTGTGATTTGAACTGTTTAATTGCCTTGATATGTAAGTTGTTAACTGAAATGACGGAAACTGAAAATTTACAATTATGGAAGACGTTGTCCCTTCATGTTGTTATTTGTTATTTAGTTATGACATCCATACTTAGCGTCACATTAAATTATATTAATTTGAACTCTAGTAAGTGTCAAAGTCAACCTCTCGTCACTACCTCTTCGAGGTTAGGCGGGATACTTACTGGGTACGCGTTATTTTCGTAATCATACTACACTTGTTGTACATTTTGATGTACATGTACGTGTATGGATTGCGTGGTGGATATGGGGACTTCGGTGAGCTGCATCTTTGAGACGATCCGCAGCCAGCAAAGTCTCCTTCAGAGTAGTGTATTTTCTTTTCTGTCAAATTTATATTCTGGACAGTTGTTGTATTCTATTTTACTTTCTAGTAAAAGTTCATGCACTTGTGACACCAGTTTCTGTGATGATTATGGGATGTTTAGTACCAAATTTTGAAAAAGTCAGTGTTATTTTCTTAAATTTTGTTCGTTACTAGTTAAATTAAAGAAAATTATGTTTTCAGAAGCACTAAAATGAGAATTTAAATTACTATTTAGTGTTGGTTTGCCCGACGATAGTGTCCGGCGCCATCACGGCCTTTCTTGGAATTTTGGGCCTTGACAACATGGTATCAGAGTACTAGGTTCCCTTAGGTATGACGAGTCATGAGCATGTCTAGTACAATCATGCGGATCAGTACGGAGACTTATGTACTTATCTTCGAGAGGCTACATGGTTGTTAAGAGCACTTCCCTTCACGATTCCTCATCATGTGATTTGATTCCTTTGAGGCTTATGCCTTTGTTTCTTTCCTATTCAATCTTACGCAACGCAAAGCGCTTGCTATAAATTAGGAATTTGAGGAATTATACTAGTACTGCAGATGTGGTGCAGTATGTTTCCCCCTGCGTAATTGATTGGGCCATTTTCGTCTCCTTGCGGAAGGCCGTTCTATCATTTCAACTCAGTATCAGCACTACCTAGAGTTTTGAGATTTAGCATTTATTGTTACGACGATTCATGCGTTGCTATCGACAGTGTGGTGTAATGGTAGGATGCTTGTCTATGAATTTAAGTAGTGAATGACTTGGAAGGATGTTTACTCAGCGCAAGATTTAGAGATTCAGTATTTTATTTTCGGCGGAGGAAATGCAATCTGACTATAATTGTTCAGGTTTGGGTTGATAGAGTAATGAGGCTTGGTGTTTTCAAGTGTGGTAGAATTTTTTCATATGCGATGTGGCGTCGTGGTCCGTAATTAAATGTGTTAAATTCACCGGTGTTACAGTCTTCTACAATTCGCCTTTCAGGCAGGGTATTGTGAAATGGTATTGGAGGAGCGATTGTCAGAGACAACAGAGTGTGACAATTTCGGGGCCGAATTGGCCCTTCTAGTATTGATGGCTCGAGAAGGATGAACTTCTAAAGGGATTAAAGTTAATAGTGATCTAGTGGTGCAAGTCCTATAGAGATAGATTTTTGATTCAAGGAAGCATCTGGTCAGCCAAAGATGAGGAAGGGCATGTGGGAAGTGTTTTGTGGTGATTAAACTTCTAGAAGGCCAAGTGTATGAGCCAGGAGTCGAGTAGTTGCTTAAAGGAGTTAGTTGAACAAAGTGGGAGAGTAGCAGAGTTGTATATTGGTTTTGTGATAGGATGACTACACACATTGAGGGAAGTATGGAATGACTTGGGAATTTCAGTGGACAGTGATTGGGTCCACGGACTTAATTTGAAATACGGCGGGAGATTGTTTGATATGAAGAAGGACGCACTGTAGCTGTGAATTGGAAGATATTGTCGCACATTTAGTTGATGTCCATAAGGAGTGAACGGACTGATACAGTTGGTGAATGAGAACGAGCTCAGGATGGGGTATTGACGTCGTAGTGATTGTTCCCCGTGCAGCGACGTTGGAAGATGTTGGCATGTAATTTCAACAGGTGGGTTATCTCCTATGAGCAGGTTAGCGGTCGCGTGGTTGGCAAAGCTTCTGCGAAGGATTTTACTAACTATCTAGTAAGGGGTCGAATATGTGAATGTTGCTAGAGATTCGGAGTGTTCATGAAATGCTAACAGAAGGATTTCGAGGAATTTGGCGAGTTGGATGTGCAGGATCATGTCAACAATGAAGAAATAATCTTGGTGGGTTCCAGAGTTGTGTAATAGTAGCTTCAGGCTAAGTGGGAGAGTATCACCGCCTGTGATTGGGTTGCATGGTTATCTACTGGTGAAAATTCTAGTTATCGTCATATTGGTGAGTTATTGAAGCTAAGTGAAAAGGACATAAGTGGTAATTTAAGCAAGGGAATTAGTAGAGGTGTGCTATAGTTGGCCTTATCGACTCATGTTCAGGCTTTGGGAAAATTCAGGATTTATGCTTCGTACAGAGGTGAGTTACAAGGGAAGATATTGAGTCGGGTGCTTTGTTAAGATGGGTGTTCATGGGCCAGCGGAGCCTTGGAGTTGATTATATTCGAGACCAAGCCAGAATGGGTGACTCTCAACAACGGTCCTAGTGGATTTAAAGGTTAAAATGCGGTGCCTGAGGATTTCAAACCCGCGGTATGGTTAAGAATCGAGCTTTTGTAGCGGTGTATGATAAGAGGCACATAATGTTCTATGATATTTTCGACGTGCAGAGTAGCATTTAGAAGAAAAAGAGAAAATACTTCGAATTTATAGAGGAAATTATCAGAATGGGTGTACCATTTGAAGATGCGAGTGTGCATGTAAGGAGGGTATGAAACGGTTCATGGGTTTGGAGACAATGTGGTCTCGTGGAATGGAGTCACTTAGGATGAGTGTGAATTGAGTTGTTATGTGTTGACTAGAGTTGTCATTATTTCTACGTCAAGTTAAGGATAAATTAAAAGGAGTTAGATTGGTTAGCCATGGTGGAAATGGCATATTGATGGCAGTGATCAATTCCTTCAGCGTGACTAAGTTATGCATGTGATTGGTGACAGTGCGTGCGAGTTCTTGTCGGCCGCCGAAATTGATTTTATTTGGAAGCATCCAAGTATTATGGCCTATTATGTGTAGGCGGATCCCGGAAAGGTTATGGTGGTTTAGACCACTACTTGAGGATTTGTATATTCTACAGTTAGGAGAATTAATTCGCGTATTGTTGGGGTTCTATTGGAATGAGTTAAGTAAAAAGTTTCTATATGATGAAGTGTTTACCCTATTAGTGGTTCAGGAGTTATGATGAGATTACGATCGCATGTTGGCATGTTAGGTGCAGTGAGCGGTATGAAATTTCTAAGCAAGGGTCAAGGTTGCGATTCGGTGTTGGCAAGGATGTCACGAGCTCGGATGAGCAGGAAATGGATTTGAATGTTTAGAGTAAGCTGGTGTTGTCTTCAGTGTCACCTGAGATCGGTGTTTTGTGAAAGAGGCTTTGCATCCTGGTTATGGATTCCTGATTTGCTTTACTACGTTAGTGTTTTCGGTGGTGTGGATGTGCAGACTTGCTACCTTGTGTGGAAGGTCGTGGGAGCGTGACCACGGGAAGATGGTATAAGTGTGACATGTAGTCACTTGATTGATTGAAGGTTTAAGCCAAGCATGAAGAATGTGGTAATATCGCTTATTTGAGAATTTATGCTTGGAGGGCGTTCGGTTCATTTGGTTGCAAAATGTGGAATTTTGCTCCGGTTATGATGGTTGTTCTTGTGTGTTATGGGAAAGAGGGTGGTTATTAGGGACCCGTGAAAGGTTAATTTCCTAGTATGGTGCGATCAGAATCGTCTTGAGGTATGTGGATGGATTTAAATATGATTATGGGCTCCATGTGAGTCAGATGTGTTCATTTCAGTATAGCGCTCCTCATGGAGGGATAATAGAACAATGGATGTTATTCCGTCTTTGGCTATTTCATGTAATATTATGTTGTGCCATGTGAGTTGTGAAACGATTTGATAAATTTTGTATGTGTTGAGGTTCCGTGTAGCGATGGTGTTATGTGAGCAGGATGGCTCTTGATATTCAGATCAAATATCGCACCTCGATTGTGCTTGAGTTTTGTAGCTTGCGGCGCTATATGTCTCCCCATGGATGGTATTATGCACTTAGCGTGCTTGTGACGGATATTCGATATTTTGTAGGAATGCGCCATTTAGCTCGATGTGTAACTCCTTATGTGAATTTTATGTTATTTGGATCGCGTTGCATGCCGCAATAATATGATGTTGAGTAAGGTTCTCTATATTCCATTTTTTTGTGTGATTTGTTTTCCATTTTCTTGAGAAAAGTTCATATTAGTGTGTGAGTTGAGTAGTCCCTTCCAGAGTTCATTTTCCTTATGTAGCACATTCGAGTTGGTAGCCTATTGGCACATTGTGGCATCATATGAGACTTTTAGTCATGTATGGGGTGGCTTACTGCCTGAGCAGTTCGTACTGCGTGAGACAAGATTTTTGGATCTAGGATCAATGCAGTCAGATTATATGAAGTGTATTAAAGAGCAAATGCCATTATTTGATTCATCACGAGGTTATGGCTCTTGTCAGGGGTATAGACTTAAATGATCTATTGACGCGGAAATTGGTCATGAAATTCTACACATATCTTCCGTCATGGCGGTATTTCAAAGAGAGAGAACATGATTTATATATGTCATGAGGTGCATTGGGAGCATCGGATTCGTGGAATTTAGGCTATTATGATCAGAGAATGTTATTATGGCCTTGTGAATGAAGTGGCGCAAGGTGTGGATTCAGCAAAGGTATGCAGTCATGTTCTGGTACATCGTATGGTGATTGATACGGTGTTCGTATTTTAGGAAAAGGCTTGGCGGAGAATTTCGGACTTTGGAACTGGGCTATAAGGATTTTGCCTAAATGAAAAAGGATATCTTCAGATTGGATCGAGCTAAGGTGCTCAACTGATTTGTGGTAGCACAGGTAGGTGCACGAGGTATTAAACAGTGATTTCAGACAGCTCGAGCGAAGTTCTTAGCACGTTCGAGGACAAACGTATGTTTAAGTAGGAGAGAATGTAACGACCCGACGGTCGTTTTGATCTCTAGCGCGTCGTTCGGCAGTTTGAGGCCATGAGCAACCTCACCTCAGGTATTATGACTTGTACGCATGGTCGGAATAGAATTCCGGGAGTATTGGAGTTGATTTGTGAAGAGAATTCTCGTTTCGGAAGCCTTAAGTTGGAAGAGTTGACTAGAATTGGATTTTTGAGTAAACAACCTCGGAATCGGGATTTGAAAGTTCTGGAAGGTTCGTATGACGATTTCGGACTTGGGCGTACGTTCAGGTCGGGTTTTGGATGACCCGGGAGCATTTCGGCGCATATTGTGGAAGTTAGCATTTTAGAAGAATTTCATAAATTTGGATTGAAGTACATTTCAGTGTTATCGATGTCCGTTTGGGATTCCGAGTCTGGGAATAGCTTCGTATGGTGATTATGGTATTGGGAGCGTGATCAGAAGTAAATTCGGAGGTCCATAGGTAATTCTGCAATCATTTGGCTAAAGTTAGAAATTTTAAAGGATTTTGGGAAGTTTGACCGGAATTGAACTTTTTGATATCGGGATCAGATTTCGATTCCGAAAGTTGGAATAGGTCTGTAATGTTGAATGTGACTTGTGTGCAAAATTTGGGGTCAAGGAAAATGCTGAAGCGACTGAGCTTTTGGTGTGATCGCACTTGCGTAAAGAGGGCCGCAGGTGCGAGCTCTGCAGGAGCGGGAAGGAGCTCGCAGGAGCGGATTTTGCTGGGCAAGGCGTGGACCGCATATGCGGTCGAGATCCAAAAAATCGGGACAGCACCTGCGCGCGGGGAACTACAAATGCGGAGTTGAGGGGGCTAGTGGAAGACCGCAGACGCGGTAGTTGGGGCGCACCTGCGGAACCGCAGAAGCGGTCAAGTGACTGCAAGTGCGAAAAGAGGGCCGGGCAGTGTGTTATTTTAAAGTGAGGTTTGGCTCATTTTCACCATATTTTCTCCATGGGAGCCGATTTTGGAGCAACTTGGAAGTGCCATTTTCATCACCAAGCATGAGGTAAGTGGTTTATACTAGTTTTGAGATAAACACATGATTGGGTAGAAGACCTAGAATTTGGTATTTTGGATTGTAACCTCGAATTTGGGCATGGAATTGGAAACAAAATATATATTGAGTTCGTAAAGTTATGGGTAATCATTATCTTCGAGAAATTTCAGAATACAGGCACGTGGGCCCGAGGGTGATTTTATCAACCTTTAGATTGGGGTTAGAAATTGTTATAAATTGAATTGTTATGAGTAATTGCGTATACATTTATGGATTTGCATAATTATTGACTAGTTTTGGAACGTTGTGCATCGATTCGAGTTGTCGGAAGGGCTTGGAAACCGGTAATGAAACTTCGGAGGGAGGTAGGTCTCCTTTCTAACCTTGTAAGAGGGAATTGTCCCCATAGGTGAAATAATTAATTATGTGCTACTAATTGTGGGGGGGCAACGTATGCACGAGGTGACGAGAGTCCGTGCGTAGCTACTAAAAATGCTTAAGTCCGAGTATCCTAGAATCCAAAAGCATGCTTACTTGTCGTACTTGTGAATGTTACTGGTAAACTTAGGAGGCTTAAATCGTGTCGAACTAGGTAAATAAATTTCTAAAGGACTAAACATCACTTTCGTGACCGTTAAGAGAGAAGTTGTCATTTCTTTGAATAGTTACCCTTAATGAATCCTTGATTTATCTGTTTGAATATGTGTATCTATGAGTACCTGCGTCGCATGTATGATTCACGAGCAGAGTAACTCTTTTATCTATATTTGACAGCGTCGCACGTATGATTCGCGAGCGGGGCAATAGATGCATCTATGGTTCGCACTCTTCGACCCTCTGGCCATGCACGGTTTACATTTATGTTGGATCGGGACGTACAATCTCGGCATTACTTGCGCATGATATTTGTTGGGTACCTTCTGTGATTTGAACTATTTAATTTCCTTGATATGTAAGTTGTTAATTGAAATGACGGAAACTGAAATTTATAATTATGAAAGAAGTTGTCCCTTCCTGTTGTTATTTGTTATTTAGTTATGACATCCATGCTTAGCGTCACATTAAATTATATTAATTTGACCTCTAGTAAGTGTCAAAGTCGACCTCTCGTCACTACCTCTTCGAGATAGGCGAGATACTTACTGGGTAAGCGTTGTTTTCGTACTCATACTACACTTGATGTACAGGTACATGTATGGATTTCGTGGTGGATACGAGGACTTAGGTGAGCTGCATCTTTGAGACGGTCCGCAACCAGCAGAATCTCCTTCATAGTAGTATATTTTCTTTTCTGTCAATTTATATTCTGGACAGTTGTTGTATTCTATTTTATTTCCTTTTAAAATCTCATGCACTTGTGACACCGGGTTCTGGATGATTATGGGATGTTTAGTACCTAAATTTGAAAACGTCAATGTTATTCCCTAAAGTTTGTTTGTTACTAGTTAAATTAAAGGAAATTATGTTTTCAGAAGCACTAAAATAAGAATTTAAATTACTATTTAGTGTTGGTTTGCCTGACGATAGTTCTGGCGCCAACACGACCTTTCATAGGATTTTGGGTCGTGACAAGCTTGCATAAACCAGTTTGGTCTTTACAGCGGGAGCAGATTCAATATTACCATCCTCAATTCTAAAAACAAAATTAAAATTAAGTACCAACAACAAAACATCATCAGAAACATCCATAAGAAACGGACAATGGAAAACTGGACACTGATGGGGACACTGTGAACACTCAATTTTTGCCCCGCATGTAAATTACTCTTAAAAATAATCAAAAAATAACTTTTAATGAATTTTAGGAACTTTTCTTTATTTAGTTGCATTTCATGCATGTTTAATATTTTAAAATCACATAAAATCATAAAAATTGTCACATTTTTTTCATTTCATGTAATCTTAGGTTTAATTCACATTTTTAGAAATTAATTACCCTTTAATTGATAGATTAATATATAAAAGTCACAAAAAATATACATTAGCTTAATCAATTAGTTTATTTAATTAGTTAAAATGTTAATTAGATCGTTTTGATAAAAGAAATTTAATTAGTAGTAAGATGACTATTTTTTAAAGATAAAATTTGCCCTTGTTTCAAATTGGCCTAATTTCAGGGCCCAAAATCCCAGGCCCAACAAAATTCCCCACATTACAAACCTAATCCCCTCCTCTATATAATAAAGACCTAATCATATACAAAATGGATACAAAAAACTAGACCAAAGAAAATATTTGACCTTCCCTAGAGACCTAACAAACAACGAACCTCCCCCTTTGCAAAAAAGAAACGCCCCACCCCTGTTTCGACCACCCCTTCCTCTCAATTGAAAGAGACAGACACGCTACAAAAGCAAAAAAGAATGAAACAGATTTGAAAATGGGCACCTAAAATAGTCCCCATAACCACCCGAAAACCTAGCTCAAATAAATACTAAAAAATCAATTTGAAGCCAGCTGAGAAATCGACCTAAACATCCTCCATCACTTTTATTTTATCGGCGAACACAGTTTCGTTTCGGCCGTACAAAATCAGTGAAGCTCAATCGAGAATTCTGTGGCGAGTTTGTTGAGGGTCTACGTCGAGGTTCTTCGGTCAAAGTCGCGTTCGATCTGGGTCGAGTCTGCTGTCACCTTTGCTTTGATGTTGTAGTCAGGGGTTTATTTTGGATGAAAGTTCAGAAGATTTTCTTCGCTAAAGTCCGCCATTCTCGTCCAATTTAGTTCGTGATTTGAGTGTATCACTGTTTTCATTTTCTTCTACTTTATTAAAAGGAGTTTCAGCTAAACAGGTTCATGCCCACTTTCTCTTCTTTACTTAATCATGTCTGAAATAAATTGATTCATGTTCGAGTTAGGTCTAAAATGATAGCTGAAATTTAGTTCACCTTTTCTTGCTTCGACTTACATTTTTGTGTCCGATTGTGTGTTCCTGGTGATATTTTGTTATTTATTTTTTTTGTTGAAATCTATTATAATATGCGGTTTATATGATGCCGTTTTCTTTAAAGTTCAGGCTTGAGTATGAGTTTGTTTTGTTCTAAAGTAGTTCTTTTTAAGTCATTTTATTAAACAATGTTGTTGTTTCCAATTTTGGTTTACATTTGAAAGGGTGTTTTTGGTATATTTATTCTCGGATAATTTTAATCTTTGCCTCAATATATTCTGCCTGGTTGATCTTGTTGGTGATCCACCCAATGAACATGCCACAAACTCTTTGATATGTTATTATATGAGTACTTTGCATTTGGCAAAAAGTTTATTTTGATTGATCTGTTAAAGTTTGAAATTTTTAGACACAAAGCAAGGTGATCTTTTACTGATTTGTTTCATTGAGGTCGTTACATGTTTTGACAAACTATGGTTAATTGGCTGGAGTTTTCGAAGATCAAAGCTAAATAAGGTAGCTTAATAAAAAAAAATGGGTTGGCCTAAAGTGCTAATTACAAATTGGGTCAGATTTGGCCATGGTCCAAATACTCACCCTTAGACTAGCTAACTTAGTCTTAGGGATTTGAATACATACATACCCTATAGTCCAAAAATATCTCTTTTAGACTAATGTTACAAAAAAAAATTAGAGGATAAATGAATAATATTTTGCTTCAAATAAGAAATTAAATCATCGTGACCATAGTCACGATTACGTAATCTACAATCGGATTTGCAACTCACGCTACTCGACCACAACTTCAAACTATAATTAAAATCACACGTTGTAAATTGCGGGTGCATTTCATGTGGCGCATTTACAATGTGTCCCAAAATGACAAGTGCACGCCATCGTGACTTGTTTCAGAATAATCGCTAAATATTAAAAGCGACTAAAGTAAAAAAAAGGCTAAAATGCACAATAGATTTAAAATACGTAAATGATCAGATAATTAGGCCAAATATCAATAGTAAGCGACTGTGCTAGAACCACGGAATTCGGGAGTGCCTAACACCTTCTCCTTAGTTAACAGAATTCCTTACCCGAATTTCTGGTTCGCAGACATTTAAACAGAGTCAAAATTTCTTCGGTTTGGGATTTCAATAAATAAATGGTGTCCCGAAATACCGTAAAAAATCCGGGTGGCGACTCTGAAAATCAATAAATAAATCCAAAATTCGAATAATGTCACTTTAATTGGAAAAACTCCCTAATCCACCACCCTTACCAGAGGAAAAAGGAGGTGTGACAGCTCTGGCGACTCTGCTGGGGAATAGAACCCAGAATCTCTTGTTTAGGGTTCAAGAATTCGAGCTTAGAATAACTGTTACACTTGGCTTTATTATCTGATTTTTACATGTTTGAACCTAATGTGCTAAATGCCGCTTTTTACGGCTTTGATATTGTTTGGATTGTATATAAATTGTTACGAAACCCTCTTCTCTATGAGTCTTCTAAATCATCTGGGAAGTGTGCACTTCGTGTGACTTCTTTTCTGTTAGAGTCATATCCCAATTTTAGAACGAGGTTCGGACAAGTTGCAAAGCCAGTGAAGCTTCTGTATTCCCGGTACACTGCCCCCCCCCCCTCCCGGCTCGAGTTGTCCGCTCGGGTAAGCCAGGTGTAGATAAAAACCCCAGGACTTAAACTTAGAATGACATAACCTCATGCCGTATCCCTAGTAGGTGTGTTTGTTTGCATCACATGCATTTGACTTAGGGGACTCAACAGAGGGGTTGAGTCCGTCTAGGACAGGTGTACCCAATTCAAAACACCATCTTGATGCATCTTACGTGCTATTTGCGTATCTGTTTGTTTCAGCTTGCATGTTGACTGGCATCTTGAATAGGGGAAGAAAAAGAAAAGAAAAAACAAAAAAAAAATCAAAAAAAGATAAATCAAGAGTGAGAGGTAGGTATTTGAAAATTTCTAAAACTCTCCCGAAAAAAAGAGAAAGAAATTAAGTGAATGTTTTCACAAGTCACGTTTCCCATGTTCCGTCAAAACGGGCAGAACTATGCGGGTCTGATTCTCACTGGATGTGAGATACGTAGGCAAACCTCATCGGTTTCAGCCCCTATTTTTTTTAAAAACTAAAACATTTCCCTTTAATCCCCTCGTTAGAAGTCTTTTTTAGAAATCTTCAAATAAAGTAATAAGATTTGTTTTTTTTTCAAAAAAAACAAAAAAAAAATATTTTCTTCGTAGAAATCTTTCATTAAAAAAGAAAACAAATCAAATTACAATCCCCAAAAAAAAAAAAAAAATTGTAGAAAGTCTTTTTTTTAGACCAAAATTTATATTAAAAGATTCAAAAATATTTTCCTTTACTTTCTTCTTTAGAAAAGCCTTTCTTTGAGACCCAAAATTTTAAAAATTCAAAAATATTTTTCTTTTAATTTCTTCTAAAATCCAAAAAAATATTTTCATTCTTCTTTAGAAGTTTTTCTTTCGAAAATTAAAAAGAAATCTCAAGATTCAAAAATATATTCTTTCCTTTAGAAATATTTCTTTCATAAATTCAAAGTAAAATTCCAAAAATCAAAAAAAAATTCCTTTCTTCTTTAGAAGTTTTTTCTTTCGAAAAAAATCAAAACAAAATAAATAAACCCTTTCTTCCTTATGAGTTTTTCTTTTGGAAATTAAAAAAATCAATCAAAAATCAAAATCCAAAAAAAAAAAAGAGTTAGTTTATTTTCTTTATTCCTAATCTTCCCGAACTACGCAAGATCTGATTCATGCGGTGTCATGATACGTAGGCAATCCTCATCGGATTCGATCATAGGCAAAAAAAAATTAAAAGAGAGAGAGAGAGAGAGAGAGAGAAAAAGAAAGGGATAAAAAAGAGGAGAGAGAATAAAAAAAAAGAGTGACAAAAATAACTGAGAAAAACAAATAGCGAAAATAAATGAGAGAAAAGAAGAAAAAAAGGGTGATTATTCTAGCATGCTTGTTTTTTTTAAAATAAAAGCCAATTAAAGGTGGTCGGTTTGTTGGTTTGCAATGGAACAAGCACCACTATCGTTAATCCAAAGTCACGAAAACGCAAGTAGGCAAGTTGGTAGTGAAAATTAAAAATGGAGGCAAATGTGGGGTTGACTCTACAAGATTTGAGCAATAGAACATGGCATGCTCGGGATGATTTGATGACGAGGAGACACGAGAAGTCGTCCAATTTCTTTGACAAATTAGTTACTGTGAAAATTTTCATGTTGTCAATCCTGAAATTCGACAGTCAATATGGGGAACAGTTTGATCAAAAGTCAAAATTTGAGTGCTGAATTCATAACAATAAAAATGATTGAATGGCATAGTAGTGATAATGTGCAACTTTGTGGCTAAGATGTCGCTTAGCAACAAAGACACTCTTCTTTTTGCCATGTTAGCTTATTTTGTCGTCTTTTCTTCTACTTTTTGTGCCATCGGACATTTCTATCCTTTATTCAAAAAAAAGCAAAGCAAAAAAAAGACAATCACTCGTTTTGGGTCCATTTTGTGCATAGGTCTTTTCACGCTAGTTCTAGTGACATAACATGCATGCGGAAATTTTGGCCAGATCTTAGAAAATTGATTTAAGATTGAATGAGATAAGTGAGAAAGAGACACTTTTGTAAATGAATATAGACATGAAACATTTGGAAAATAAGCATGAGCCAATTTTATATGGAATCAAAGTAGTCATGCTCATGGAAATTTAGGATCTCTACCTTTTGAATCATTAAGAAGATTGGGCTTAAGGATGATCGGACGAATTGAACTCTGTTTAGCACTAAGAGATAGAAAGTGTTTTAAAAAAGAAGGTGTATTCCAGACAACTCAAAATGGATAAGTTTAGTGGCAAAATGCATCTTCTACATCAAGTCAAAATCCAAGCAAAAGTCACACAAATGGACAAGGGTCATTCACTGCGAGAAAAGAATTGCTCATACAGCTTTCCACTGAAAAAGACCCAGAAAGCAACATGTCCATCAATGTCGTAATTTTGAAGGGTTTACATGATTGGCATTCTTGAGGCTAGGAGGCCCTTTTTCTGTTATCCAAACACTTTATACCCTTTGTTACCCCTTTTGAGCCTGTGTTCTTTTCTTTGACCACACTCTTTTGGAATCAAGTTTAGAGTCAAGAGTCAAAAAAAATGAAAAGAAAAGTCCCAGCCCCAAGAGTACAAACTGGGGCAAATCTTAGATAGTTCAAGTAAAAAAAAAATAAGAAAAAAAGAATAGTCAAAGTCCATGCCCTCATAAAATAAAAGTTTGGGCAATTTGTTTTGAAAAAAAGAGGAAACGACAAAGAAAAGAAAGAAAGAAAAAATAGTTAGGTCAGATGTTTGAACTACGTTAGACCTGATTCCTTGAAAAAAAGGATATGTAGGCAGCCTTACACGGTTCGATCCAACTAAAAATAATTCCAAAAAAATCCAAAAAATTCCTCAGTAGCTAAAACTGGGGCAAAAATTTTATTTCACTTTTTAAAGAGTCGATTCCAAAAGTTGTAAGTTTATAACCCTCATTCTGAGTCTACTTTAATCCTTCATGCCAATCCTCATTTCCAACCCTATCCAAAAACCTTCCGAATAAAGACCCTCTGATATGCCTTAAAGAATGCTAAGAGAAGCATGCAATGAGCAACGGTTGTCACGCGACATAGAACATTGTCAGTTGCTCACGCAAGAAAGCATGGAATGAGCAACAGCTGTCACACGACATAGAACACTGTCAAGTTGCTCACAAAAGAAAAAGAAAAAGAAAAGAAAAAAAATGAGAGAGTCTTACTAGTGAAAACCTTCACGGGCACTGTAAGGCGACAGTAAGCAGAGATGAATAAATGATAGAGGCTTGTTGGTGAAAACCCCTCGGGGCACCACTAGTCGATAGTGAGTCATGGAGATGATGCAAAGAATTAGCACGAACAAGCCCAACTTCAAAGGTCATAAGAATGGTGAAAGGGAAGATTTGATCAGTTTGATAGATCGGCCATTAAGTCCAAAATGCATATCATGATCATTAAGGCTAGTTACCGCAAAATAAAATAAAATAAAATAAAAAAGAAAAAATAATCTGCCTTCTGTCCTTCCGACATGGGCATTTCTTGTCAATACTATTTCTTTACATCATTGTGTCCTTCACTCTGAGTCAGTCCTTGTCAAAACGAGCAAGAAAAGATTTTAAAATCTGCTACCAGCTTTTCAGTTGCACAAAGTGAATTTGGCAAGCACACTCAGTTTTTACAGTCAACCTGCATTGAGGATTCGTGCTAAGGCTTTCCCCCAAAAAAATAAAAAGACGCTTGTCAGCCTACTTGGCGCAAATAACGATAACTGGTGATTTTCTCTGACAGAAAAATTGCTCCAAAAGGCAAGAAGCCACTCAAGATATCAGAAAAGGTCGCCTAAGCAAAGATCTCCTGTTGGGATAAGGCTGTATGAGCCACAAATACAAATGGCACTGGTGTGAAACAATCAAGGTTGATGCAGAGCAAAAATTTCTCTTGAAACCGACTCAAGTTGATTGAGAAAAAGCCAATATGCTCAGGACTCAAGGCCACAAACCGACCACCACTTTTAAAACTGACAAAATTTTCTTTGTTTGAAACAGGAATAAATCAGTGCAAGGAAACTTGTTCAAAAAGGAAAACAAATGAAGAGAAGAGT
Source organism: Nicotiana undulata (assembly GCA_005239495.1). Lineage (NCBI taxonomy): Eukaryota > Viridiplantae > Streptophyta > Magnoliopsida > Solanales > Solanaceae > Nicotiana > Nicotiana undulata. The sequence goes on from ML297557.1 coordinate 38,360, forward strand.
CAACAAAGGGAAGTTTCTCAAATCTTTGCCTCTATTTGTCTTTCTATTGTGCATAAAATCTTGTCATTGATCTTCACGTTTTTCCTCCTAGGATAAAAAGTCCTAGTCTGATGGATTTTCTTCAATAAAAATCTTAGTCTGATGAATCTTTCTCCTAAGATAAAAGACCTAGTCTGATGAATTTTTTACTAGGATCAAAATCTTAGTCTGATGAATCTTTCTCCTAAGATAACAAAAAAAATGACTTAGTCTGACGAATATTTCTCCTAAGATAGAAGACCTAGTCCGATGAACGTTCTCCTAGGACAGAAATCTTAGTCTGATGAATTTTCTCCTAGGATCGAAATCTTAGTCTGATGAATATTTCTCCTAAGATAAAAAAATAAAAGAGACCTAGTCTGATGAATTTTCTCCTAGGATCGAAATCTTAGTCCGATGAATCTTTCTAAGATAGAAGACCTCGTCTGATGAACTTTCTCCTAGGATAGAAATCTTAGTCTGATGAATCTTTCTCCTAAGATAAAAGACCTAGTCTGATGAATTTTCTCCTAGGATCGAAATCTTAGTCCGATGAATCTTTCTAAGATAGAAGACCTCGTCTGATGAACTTTCTCCTAGGATAGAAATCTTAGTCTGATGAATCTTTCTCCTCAGATAAACAAAAAAAGACATAGTCTGATGAATTCTCCTAGGATCGAAATCTTAGTCTGATGAATCTTTCTCCTAAGATAACAAAAAAAAGACCTAGTCTGATGAATTTTGTCCTCGGATCGAAATCTTAGTCTGATGAAACTTTCTCCTAAGATAACAAAAAAGGTACCTAGTCTGATAAATTTTCTCCTAGGATCGAAATCTTAGTCTGATGAATCTTTCTCCTAAAATAACAAAAAAAAGACCTAGTCTGATGAATTTTCTCCTAGGATTGAAATCATAGTCCGATGAATCTTTCTCCTAAGATAGAAACCTAGTTTGATGAACTTTCTTCTAGGACAACAATCTTAGTCTGATGAATCTTTCTCCTAAGGTAACAAAATAAAATGGCCTAGTCTGATGAATTTTCTCCTAGAATAGACGTCTTAGTCTGATGAATCTTTCTCCTAAGATAAGAAAACCTAGTCTGATGAATTTCCTCCTAGGATAATTTTTATTTTTTAAAAGAGAAAAAGATAATTTATTTATGTCCTCAAAAAATATGCATTGGTGCAATTTGTTTAAAGGAATGATTTTCTCAAATAAAAAAAAATTAAAAAAAAATTCCTTCTTGGTTCGTTTTAGCAAAGGGTATACAATTCCCTGGTTTCGTTTTCCAACATAGGGTCTCCATTCCCTAGTTGATGCCAACATAGAGTATACACTCCCTAGTTGATGATTTTTTCAACATAGGGTATACAATCCCTAGTTGATTTTATTTTCCAACATAGGGTATACACTCCCTAGTTGATGCCAACATAGGGTATACACTCCCTAGTTCATGATTTTTCAGCATAGGGTCACCAATCCCTAGTTGATGATTTTCCAACATAGGGACTCCACTCCCTAGTTGATGCCAACATAAGTTGATGCCAAAAAAACTCGATGCCAACATAGGGTCTCCATTCCCTAGTTGATGCCGACATAACCCGATGAATCTCATTTCCATACACCGACATAACCCGGTGATCTTTTCTTGACGACAGCGTAACCTGTCAATTCTCTTCCAACATAGGGTCTCCAACCCCTAGTTGATTTTAGCTTTGGGCATAGGGTATCCACTCCCTTGTCTACAATAACTCTGAGTGCACTGTTCCCAATTTTTCACCGCTTTCAATAATAAAGCAGTATAGATTTCCTTACAATAACTCACGAAATTTTCCTAGTGAAAACTGGGGCAGAAAATTTCGTTCGTTTTCTTTTTGATTTTGTGCAGATTGCATTTTTAGTGTCACGACCCAGAATCCTAATCCGAGTCGTGATGGCGACAACGACGGGGTTAGGCAAGCCAACACAAATTACACTAAGTAATACCCTTCCCATCTAATTAAATAAGTCAAATATTTACCAGTTTATAACAACTAACATGATACTAGCCTTGAGCGAAGGGCCGAAATAAAACATACATATGCTTGTACAACCCGAACCCAAAAGATATATATATACACTACGCGTGTGTGCCATGAACTAGTGTCATGAGTGTCATGGGCAACTACTGAATATACGATGACTACAATATATACAGAGTCTCCGTCTGAATGAAATGGACGGAGAAATATAACAAAAGAGCTCCAGGGTGATTCTAGGAAGTCGCCGGGAAAGCAGCTCACCGTGAAGAATGACCACGCTATCAATATCTAGCACCGACCTGATAGCCAGACGTGCCAGCCTCCGGACCTGTACAGTCAAGTACAGAAAAGAAAAGAAAGTGCAGCATGAGTACATATTAAATAAATATGTACCCAGTGAGTATCCCGCCTAAACTCGAAGAAGTAGTGACGAGAGGTCGACTCGATACTCACTAAGGTCNCAGACGTGCCAGCCTCCGGACCTGTACAGTCAAGTACAGAAAAGAAAAGAAAGTGCAGCATGAGTACATATTAAATAAATATGTACCCAGCGAGTATCCCGCCTAAACTCGAAGAAGTAGTAACGAGAGGTCGACTCGATACTCACTAAGATCCAGCAGTGATAACATATGATACAATATGATGAAATACAGTAGGCATGTCAGGGAAATAAGCAACAAGTATACATATCAAAAGCAGGAGAAAAAAAAATCCAAACAATTTCTGAACTAAACAATAAAGCACTTTCAAGGTAAGACCACCGAACGAAACAATAATCACAAATTCTTAGATCCGCCGTGGCGTACGGCCCGCTCCCATAAGGTACCTTCTACACTCGCCGTGGCGCACGACCCGATCCCATATTCATTTCAATTTCTTTTCAACACTGTCGTGGCGTACGACCCGATCCCATATATTTTATAATTTCTCAACATTGTCGTGGCGTATGGCCCGATCCCATATATATTCAATTACTTTCAACACTGCAGTGGCGTACGGACCGATCCCATATATATTCAATTACTTTCAACACTGCCGTGGCGTACGGCCCGCTCCCGTGTATTTCACAATTTCATTTCAACTCTGCCGTGGCGTACGGCCCGATCCCATATATTTTCAATTACTTTCAACACTGCCATGGCGTACGGCCCGCTCCCATCTATTTCTCAATTTCTTTTCAACTCTGCCGTGGCGTACGGCCCGATCCCATATATTTTCACAAATTCTACTTACCATAAGGCCTCATAAGAATAACACGATGCTAAAACATAGTTTCATGGTACATATGGCGTCACAATAAATCATATGAAGCATTTCAAGGAAAACATATAAGGCATTACGAGAAAAACATATTTAAGGCATTACAAGAAAAGCGTACAAGGCATTACGAGAAAGCATGTAAGGCATTACGAGAAACATACAAGGCATGGTGTGGGCCTAACTACCCGGACATAACAATAATAGCCGCTACGTACGGACTCTTGTCACTTGGCGCGTACGTAGCCCCCAAATAATTTACACATAGCATATACATCACCTATGGGGAAAATTCCCTCTTACAAGGTTACAACGGAGACTCACCTCGTGTCAAATCTAACCCTCGGACCACAATTGCGCCCGAAACTCCGAACTCTATACCCGAGGACTTGCAACTAGTCAAAAGGTGTGAAATTAGATCAATGCATGCACAATGTGAGAAATTATCCTAGTTATTCAATAAAATCGCTATTCTTGACGAATTCCCAATTTCCAATCCCGGTCTCTCATGATCAAATTCTGAAAATTCTCGAAAGGATCACTCACCCATAGCCTAAGGATCACTAAGGTGTGATTTCTACTTGAATTCATGGCCTAAAATGGAAAGTTACAAAATCCTCAAGAACCATAAAATTTCTACCTAATTTTACGATTTTTAGATGATTTAGTAGTGAATTTAACTAGGAATTAATGTTAAAGCTAGAAGATTATGGGGTTTAACTTACCTCTTACAATGGGTGGTCGTGGGAGGTGCTGCCCAAACTTGGATGCTCTCTAATGGAAGTTGATGGTGGGTAAAAATGAAGGAAACCCGTAATTCGGACAATTAAAAGGGGCTGGTAACAGTGATTTCCGCACCTGCGACTTTAGGACCGTAGGTGCGGTCCCGCACCTGCGAGAAAATCACCGCCCTTGCGGAAAAGGGCCTGGGACCCTGGCATCGTGCCTGCGGAGAAGGAGTCCGCGCCAGCGATCCCACTCCTGCGGAAGAAGGGTCGCACCTGCGTTGGGGGTCGCACCTGCGAAGGCTGGACCGCAGGTGCGCGCTCGTACCTGCGACTGGGAGACCGCAGGTGCGGTCACACCAGAAGCAGCCACACCAGCAATGGATTTTGCTGGTTTTTGGCCCCGTACGGGGTCCGGGAAGCACTTGGGCCCACCCGAGCCCCCGTCCAAATATACCAACAAGTCTGTATTCATGATACAGACTCTCTCAAACTCCCGGAACATGGTAAACAAAAACGAAACTCAAAATTAAATCCCAAAACCAAATTGAATCAAAACTAAGAAGTTGAAATTCTAGAATTCACTTCAATACGCCGAACCGGTCTAAACTACTCGGAATGACTTCAAATTCTGCATACAAGTTATAAATGACATGATGGAACTATTCCCTGTTCGGAATTTCATTCGGACCTCGGGAACATAAAATCACCTTTCAAGCCAAATTTCAAATTCTTTAAAAACCTCAAAACTTCATTAATTCTAATTTTCCTCGTTTTGATCCGAAACAAATCAAATCAAGTCCGCTTCTTACAAAATTTCGCAGATAGCTTATATAACACATATTGAAACTGTTCCGAGCGCCAAAATCATAATACGGGCCCGACAACACAGGTTTCTTATCAAGGTTCATTTTCATAAGCCTTTAATATTTTTATAAAACAATTTTCTTTGAAAATTCATTTCTCGGACTTGGGTCCTCGGAATTCAATTCCGGGCATATGCCCAAGTCCCATATTTTCCTACAGACCTTCCGGGACCGTCGAATCATGGATCCGGGTACGTTTACCAAAAATGTTGACCAAAGTCAACTTTATTCAATTAATTTATCAAAAATTTAACTCTCAATCAAGTTTTCACATAAAGGCTTCCCGGCTACGCGCCTGGGCTGCAGACGCACATCGAGGTGAGATTAATGGAGGCTTTCGGGGCCTCGGAACACAGTCAAAATTATATGCACATAAGATGACCCCTTTTTGGGTCATCACAATCTCCCCCTCTAAAACAAACGTTCGTCCTCGAACGGACGTACAGTCGTACCTGATGTGCCGAATAGCTGTGGATACCTACTCTGCATGTCCTCCTCGGACTCCCAAGTTGCCTCACCGACAGGTTGGCCCCTCCACTGGGCCTTTACGGTAGAAATTCTCTTAGACCTCAACTGGCGGTCCTGCCTATCAATAATAGCAACTGGCTCCTCCTCGAAGCCTAACTTCTCATCTAACTGAATAGTGCTGAAATCAATCACGTGAGAGAAATCGGCATGATATCTCCGGAGCATGGATACATGAAATACCGGATGAACTCTCGATAAGGCGGGAGGTAAAGAGAGCTCATAAGAAACCTCCCTGACTCGCCCCAACACCTTGAAAGGGCCTATAAACCTGGGGCTCAGCTTGCCCCTCTTCCCGAATCTCATAACGCCCTTCATCGGCGAAATCTTCAACATAACCTTATCTCCCTCCATAAATGCTACATCACGCGCCCGCTGATCCGCGTAACTCTTCTGTCTGGACTGAGCTGTACGGAGCCTTTCCTGAATAATCTTCACATTTTCCAAGGCATCTCTAACCAGATCTGTACCATATAGCTGGGCCTCGCCAGGCTCAAACCACCCAATCGGAGAACGACATCGCCGACCATATAAAGCCTCGAATGGAGCCATCTCGATGCTGGACTGATAACTGTTATTGTATCAAACTCTGCCAAAGGCAAGAACTGGTCTCATTGACCACTAAAATCAATCGCACAAGCCCTGAGCATATACTCCAAAATCTGAACTGTACGCTCCGACTGACCATCAGTCTGGGTGTGAAATGCTGAGCTGAGATCTATCTGAGTGCCCATCTCACTGTGCAATGCTCTCCAGAAATGCGAGGTGAACTGAGGACCTCGATCTGATATAATGGACACCGGCACACCGTGCAACCGGACTATCTCCCGAACATAAATCTGGGCCAGCCTCTCCGTAGAATAAGTAGTAGCCACAGGAATGAAATGCGCCGATTTGGTCAACCTATCCACAATGACCCAAACCGCGTCAACCTTCCGCAAAGTCCGAGGCAACCCAACCACAAAGTCCATGGTGATGCGCTCCCATTTCCACTCAGGAATGGGCATCTGCTGAAACAAGCCTCCTGGCCTCTGGTGCTCGTACTTGACCTGCTGACAATTGAGACACCTAGCCACATACTGCACTATATCTTTCTTCATCCGCCTCCACCAGTAGTGCTGCTTCAAATCACGGTACATCTTCGTCGCACCCGGATGAACAGAATACCGAGAACTGTGGGCCTCTTCCAAAATTCTCTTCCTCAAGCCATCAATATTAGGAACACATAAACGGCCCTGGAGCCTCAAGACACCATCCTCGCCTAAAGTAACCTCATTGGCCCTGCCTTGTACCAATGCATCCCGAAGCTCTGCAAGGCATGGATCATCAAACTGTCGAGCCTTAATCTCCACCAACAATGAAGACTGAGCAACTACATTAGCCAAAACTCGACGAGGCTCTGAAAGGTCCAATATCACAAGGCGATTGGCCAAGGACTGAATGTCCTAGGCTAAAGGTCTCTCCTCAGCTGCAATGTAGGCCAAGATACCCATACTCGCTGCCCTCCTGCTCAAAGCATCTGCTACTACATTCGCCTTGCCCGGGTGATATAAAATAGTGAGATCATAATATTTTAACAACTCAAGCCACCTCCGCTGCCTCAAGTTAAGGTCCCTCTGCTTAAGCAAGTACTGTAGGCTGCGATGGTCAGTATAGACCTCACAAGATACACCATATAGACAATGCCGCCATATCTTCAAAGCATGAACAATTGCCGCCAACTCCAAATCGTGCACATGGTAATTCTTTTCATGAACCTTCAGCTGTCGCGAAGCATAAGCGATAACCCTGCCATCCTGCATCAGCACACACCCCAACCCGGTGCGTGAAGCGTCTCAATACACAGTATACATCCCAGAACTGGAAGGCAATGACAGAACTAGTGTTGAGGTCAAAGCTGACTTGAGCTTCTCAAAGCTCGCCTCACACTCGCCAGACCACCGAAACGGGGCATTCTACTGAGTCAATCTGGTCAGTGGGGCTCCAATGGGGGAGAACCCCTCCACGAATCGGCGATAATATCCTGCTAGGCCCAAGAAACTCCTGATCTCTATAGCTGAAGTAGGACGCGACCAACTTTGAACCGCCTCAATCTTTTGAGGATCAACCTTGATACCTTCTCCGGATACCACATGCCCCAAAAATGCCACAGAATCTAACTAGAACTCACACTTGGAGAACTTAGCATACAACTTCTGTTCCCGCAAGGTCTGGAGCACAACTCTCAAGTCTTGCTCATGCTCACCCAGGCTCCGGGAGTAAATCAATGTGTCATCAATGAAAACGATGATGAAGGAATCAATATACGGTCTGAATACCTTATTCATCAAGTCCATGAATGTTGTTGGGGCATTAGTCAAACCAAAGGACATCACCAGGACCTCATAATGGCCATATCTGGTACGAAATGCAGTCTTCGGAACATCTGAAGCCCGAATCCTGAGCTGATGATAACCCGATCTCAAGTCAACCGTGGAAAACACACGAGCACCCTGTAACTGATCAAACAAATCATTGATGCGCGGAAGAGGATACTTATTCTTGATGGTTACTTCATTTAGCTAGCGATAGTCAATGCACATCCGCATAGACCCATCCTTCTTCTTCACAAATAAGACTGGAGCACCCCACGGCGACACACTCGCCCTGATGAACCCCTTGTCCAACAACTCCTCAAGCTGCTCCTTCAACTCCTTCAGCTCCTTAGGAGCCATACGATAGGGGGGAATGGAAATAGGATGAGTATCTGGAGCCAAATCAATACAGAAGTCAATATCTCGATCTGGAGGCATGCCTGGAAGATCCGAAGGAAACACGTCCGGAAACTCTTGAACAACAGGCACTGAATCAATGGTAGGAGACTCGGCGGTGGTGTCCCGCACATAAGCAAGGTAGTCCAAACAACCCTTCTCGACCATATGCCGAGCCTTTAGGAAGGAAATAACCCGGCTGGAGGCACTGGCAAAATAACCCTTCCATTCTAGTCTAGGCGACTCAGGCATGGCTAAAGTGACTGTCTTGGCATGGCAATCTAACACACCATGATAAGGAAATAGACAATACATGCCTAGGATAACCTCAAAATCAATCATATCCAGTAATAAAAGATCTGCACTGGTATCGAAACCGCAAAAAGTGACCACACAAGACCGGTAGACTCGGTCTACCACCACAGAATCACCCACAGGAGTGGACACATATATAGGAGAACACAAGGACTCACGAGGGATATCCAGAAATGAGCGAATAGTACGGAGACATATGAATACGTGGATCCTGGATCAAATATTACCGAAGCCTCCCTACCACATACTGAGATAATACCTGTGATTACGGCGTTTGAGGCCACTGCATCTGATCTGGCCGTAATGGCATAAAATCTGGCTGAGGCTCCTGAAGAATGAACTCCCCCAGAGTGAACAGGAACTAACTGACCTCCTCCTGACTGGCCTCCCCCTCTAGGACGACCTGTGCTGACCTGTCCTCCACCTCGAGGCGGCCGGATTGCTGGTGCTGAACTCCTAGGCGGATAACTCTGTAGCACTGCCTTGCCCCGATACTTGGGACAAAACCTCCACGTATGACTCGGCTCCCCATACTCGAAATAACCTCCTGGTGCTACAGCCCGCTGCCCGAAAGAGAAAGAACCCTGAATAGCTTGAGGGCGGTGTGAACCCTCTGGTAAGGCACTGAAATAGGAACTAGAGGATCTCTGATGACTGGAATAACTGCTGGGTGCACCCTAGGCTGCTAGGGGATGATAGGAACGCTCTGGCATAGCGCCGAACTGAGGCCTCGCTGAAATACCCGTGGGAGGTAGTGGAGGTGCTGAATATGAGGGCCTACTGAACTGGCCGCCTCCGAACTGACCTCTACCCCTAGCAGGAGCACCCCTGAAGTCACCTGTGAACCTGGCCTCTTGTCCTGCTGACCTGGCTGACCCTGATCCCTGCTCCTCATACAGTAGCCCTCAATTCGTCGGGCTATCTCGACTACAAGCTGGTATGGGGTACCCATCTCTACCTCTCTGGCCATAGAGGCCCTAATACCAGGATGCAAGCTTGCCACAAACCTCCGCACCCTCTCGGCATCAGTAGACAATATCATAAGGGCATGGAAAGACAACTCGGAGAATCTAGCCTCGTAATCAATCACAGACATCTGCCCCTGCTCTAGTCGTTCAAACTGACCCCGTAGCTCCTCCCTCTCAGAAAGTGGAATGTATCTGTCTAGAAATAACTGAGCGAACTGATCCCAGGTGAAAGGAGGAGAATATGCTGGCCTGCTGAGAATATATGACTTCCACCACCTGCGAGCTCTGCCCTCTAACTGAAATGTGGTGAAATCCACTCCATGGGACTTCAAAATCCTCATGTTGTGCAGTCTGTCCCTGCACCTATCAATAAAATCATGGGCATCCTCTCCCTGCTCACCCCCGAAGACTGGAGGGCGGAGTCGGGTCCACCTATCCAACATCTTCTGCTGGTCACCCTCTGCAACTGGCCTGGTCTCTCGGGCTGCTACTACGGGTTGAACCCCTCCCACGGGCGGTGTGCCCGGGGTATGACGTGTTGCTGCTGCCTGACCTATGGCCTGAGAGGTAGGAGCCTGGACTCCCCCTCCCGCCTGAAAAGTAGCAGGGTCGGCTGGAAATAAACCAGCCTGAGACATAGTGTCCATAAATCTCAGCATACGGCCCATGACCTCATGGAAGCCGGGCCCCGTCATGAAATCCACTGGAGCAGGTGCTACTGGAGGCACCTCATCCTGCCCCTCCATAATAGGGTCCTCTGGTGGTGCCACTGGCGTAGCTCTGGGACGCCCTTGTCCCCTGCCTCGAGCAGGTGCTCTGCCCCTGCCTCTACCCCGACCTTGGGCAGCGGCCTCTCCCGGACCAGGAACATTGAATGCACGCGTCCTGACTATCTGTGAGAGAAATAGAAGAATAAGTTTGAGTACATCATAGATTGCACGACAGGATATGAATAAATGGAAGTTTCCTAACACCCCATAGCCTCCCAAAGATAAGTACAGACGACTCTGTACCGATCCGCAAGACTCTACTGGGCCTGCCCGTGACTCGTGAGACTTTCTTGAACCTAGGGCTCTGATACCACGTTGTCACGACCCAGAATCCTAATCCGAGTCGTGATGGTGCCCAACGAGGGGGTTAGGCAAGCCAACACAAATTACACTAAGTGATACCCTTCCCATCTAATTAAACAAGTCAAAGATTTACCAGTTTATAACAACTAACATGATACTAGCCTTGAGCGAAGGTAAAGTCATAGTAGATACAAAGCCTAAATAAAACATACACATGCATGTACAACCCGAACCCAAAAGATTATACACTACGCGTGTGTGCCAGGAACTAGTGTCACGAGTGTCATGGGAACCTACTGAATATACGATGACTACAATATATACAGAGTCTCCATCTGAATGAAATGACGGAGAAATATAACAAAAGAGCTCCAAGGTGCTGCTAGGAAGTCGCCGGGAAGGCAGTTCACCGTGAAGAATGACCAGGCTATCAATATCTAGCACCGACTTGATATCCAGACGTGCCAGCCTCCGGACATGTACAGTCAAGTACAGAAAAGAAAAGAAAGTACAGCATGAGTACATATTAAATAAATATGTACCCAGTGAGTATCCCGCCTAAACTCGAAGAAGTAGTGACGAGAGGTCGACTCGATACTCACTAAGGTCCAACAGTAATAACATATGATAGAATATAATGAAATACAGTAGGCATGTCAGGGAAATAAGCAACAAGTATATATATCAAAAGCAGAAATCCAAACAATTGCTGAACTAAACAATAAAGCACTTTCAAGGGTAAGACCACCGAACGAAACAATAATCACAAATTCTTAGATCCGCCGTGGCGTACGGCCCGCTACCATAAGGTACCTTCTACACTCGCCGTGGCGCACAGCCCGATCCCATATTCATTTCAATTTATTTTCAACACTGCCGTGGCTTACGGCCTGATCCCATATATTTCATAATTTCTCAACACTGTCGTGGCGTACGGCCCGATCCCATATATATTCAATTACTTTCAACATTGTCGTGGCGTACGGCCCGCTCCTATGTATTTCACAATTTCTTTTCAACTCTGTCGTGTCGTACGGCCCGATCCCATATATTTTCAATTACTTTCAACACTGTCGTGGCATACGGCCCGCTCCCATGTATTTCACAATTTCTTTTCAACTCTGCCGTGGCGTACGGGCCGATCCCATATATTTTCACAAATTCTACTTACCATAAGGCCTCAGAAGAATAACACGATGCTAAAACATAGTTTCATGGTACATATGGCGTCACAATAAATCATATGAAGCATTTCAAGGAAAACATATAAGGCATTACGAGAAAAACATATTTAAGGCATTACAAGAAAAGCGTACAAGGCATTACGAGAAAGCATGTAAGGCATTACGAGAAACATACAAGGCATGGTGTGGGCCTAACTACCCGGACATAACAATAATAGCCGCTACGTACGGACTCTCGTCACTTGGCGCGTACGTAGCCCCCAAACAATTTACACATAGCATATACATCACCTATGGGGACAATTCCCTCTTACAAGGTTAGAAAGGAGACTCACCTCGTGTCGAATCTACCCCTCGGACCACAATTGCGCCCGAAACTCCGAACTCTACACCCGAGGACTCGCAACTAGCCAAAAGGTATACAATAATATCAATGCATGCACAATGCGGGAAATTATCCTAGTTATTCAATAAAATCGCTATTCTTGAAGAATTCCCAAATTCCAACCCCGGTCCCGCATGATCAAATTCCGAAAATTCTCGAAGGGATCACTCACCCATAGCCTAAGGATCATTAAGGTGTGATTTCTACTTGAATTCATGGCCTAAAATGGAAAGTTACAAAATCCTCAAGAACCATAAAATTTCTACCTGATTTCTATGATTTTTAGATGATTTAGTAGTGAATTTAACTAGGAATTAATGTTAAAGCTAGAAGATTATGGGGTTTAACTTACCTCTTACAGTGGGTGGTCGTGGGAGGTGTTGCCCAAACTTGGATACTCTCTAATGGAAGTTGATGGTGGGTAAAAATGAAGGAAACCCGTAATTCAGACAATTAAAAGGGGCTGGAACCAGTGATTTCCGCACCTGCGACCTTGGGACCGCAGGTACGGTCCCGCACCTACGAGAAAATCACCGCTCCTGCGGAAAAAGGGCCTGGGACCTTGGCATCGCGCCTGCGGAGAAGGAGTCCGCGCCAGCGGTCTCGCTCCTGCGGAAGAAGGGTCGCGCCTGCGATGGGGGTCTCACCTGCGAAGGCTGGACCGCAGGTGCGGTCACATCAAAAGCATCCACACCAGTAGTGGATTTTGCTGGTTTTTGGCCCCGTGCAGGGTCCGGGAAGCACCTGGGCCCACCCGATCCCCCGTCCAAATATACCAACAAGTCTGTATTCATGATACGGACTCGCTCGAACTCCCGGAACATGGTAAAAAACAACGAAACTCAAAATTCAACCCCAAAACCAAATTGAATCAAAACTAAGACCTTGAAATTCTAGAATTCACTTCATTGCGCCGAACCGGCCTAAACTACTCAGAATGACTTCAAATTTTGCATACAAGTTATAAATGACATGACGAAACTATTCCCGATCTCAGAATTTCATTCGGACCTCGGGAACATAAAATCATCTTTCAAGCCAAATTTCAAATTCTCTAAAAACCTCAAAACTTCATTAACTCTAATTTTCCTCGTTTTGATCCGAAACCAATCAAATCAAGTCCGCTTCTTACCAAATTTCGCAGATAACTTATATAACACATATTGAACCTATTTCGAGTGCCAAAATCATAATACGAGCCCGGTAGCATAGGTTTCACATCAAGGTTCATTTTCATAAGCCTTTAATATTTTTATAAAATAATTTTCTTTGAAAATTCATTTCTCGGACTTGGGTCCTCGAAATTCGATTCCGGGCATATACCCAAGTCCCATATTTTCTCACGGACCTTCCGGGACCGTCGAATCACGGATCCGGGTTCGTTTACCAAAAATATTGACCAAAGTCAGTTTTATTCAATTAATTTATCAAAAATTTAACTCTCAATCAAGTTTTCACATAAAGGCTTCCCGGCTACGCGCCCGGGATGCGCACGCACATCGAGGTGAGATTAATGGAGGCTTTGGGGGCCTCGGAACACAGTCAAAATTAGATGCACATAAGATGACCCCTTTCTGGGTCATCACATTTAGGACAATGGATTCGAGACGGCCAAAAGAAGACGTCTCAATTCTGAATTAAAGAAAAAGAAGAAAAAGAAAAGAGTTGAACCCCAAAGTGAAGAAGCGGGAAAGACGTGGACTATTCAGGACGAGATTGAAGTCATTTGTTCTGTATATCCTGCCTTGATCTGAAAAGCTGAAGAAGATTTAACCAACACCTACATCGAACAAGCATCAAGATTCAGATCAGAGTTTGTATAAAGAAGCAACCAAGACTCAAGATCAACCAAGATTCAGAAGACCCGTAGCTAGGAATCTTGTAACTCGTAGCTGATAGGCTTAGTTAGTCTTTTTCATTTGTATTTTGATGTAATAGCAGGACCATGAACCGGAGCCTGGGACGGAACCTCGCTCGACTCTCGAACTCATCACTCCATCACTCCAAAACTTTCAGAACTAGACTGACTTGATTCCTTTATAGCCAAGGATATGTAGGCAACCTCCGAATAAAGGTTCGGTCAAACCTTTTTCAAAATGCTTCCAAATGGAGTACCAAACGGGCAAAAATTGCTCGTGGTTACTTACTTTATCTTTGCCCGAAAACCCTTCATGTTCTCGAGCAAAGAGGGGCAGCTGTGAACACCCAATTTTTGCCCCGCATGGAAATTACTCCTGAAAATAATCAAAAAATAACTTTTAATGAATTTTAGAAACTTTTCTTTATTTAGTTGCATTTCATGCATGTTTAATATTTTAAAATCACATAAAATCATAAAAATTGTCACATTTTTTTCATTTCATGTAATCTTAGGTTTAATTCACATTTTTAGAAATTAATTACCCTTTAATTGATAGATTAATATATGAAAGTCACAAAATATATACATTAGCTTAATCAATTAGTTTATTTAATTAGTTAAAATGTTAATTAGGTTGTTTTGATAAAAGAAATTTAATTAGTAGTAAGATGACTATTTTTTAAAGATAAAATTTGCCCTTGTTTCAAATTGGCCTAATTTTAGGGCCCAAAATCCCAAGCCCAGCCAAATTCCCCACATTACAACCTTAATCCCCTCCTCTATATAATAAATACCTAATCATAAACAAAATGGATACAAAAAAATAGACCAAAGAAAATATCGGACCTTCCCTAAAGACCTAACAAACAGCGAACCTCCCCCTTTGCAAAAAGGAAACGCCCCACCCCTGTTTCGACCACCCCTTCCTCTCAATTGAAAGAGACAGACACGCTACAAAAGAAAAAAGAAAGAAACAGATCTGAAAATGGGCACCTAAAACAGTCCCCATAACCACCCAAAAACCCAGCTCAAATAAATACTAAAAAATCAATTTGAAGCCAGCTGAGAAATCGACCTAAACATCCTCCATCACCTTCATTTTATCGGCGAACACAATTTCATTTCTGCCAAACAAAACCAGTGAAGCTCAATCGAGAATTCTGTGGCGAGTTTGTTGAGGGTCTACGTCGAGGTTCTTCGGTCAAAGTCGTGTTCGATCTGTGTCGAGTCTGCTATCACCTTTGCTTTGATGTTGTAGTCAGGGGTTTATTTTGGATGAAAGTTCAGAAGATTTTCTTCGCTAAAGTCCGCCATTCTCGTCCGATTTAGTTCGTGATTTGGGTGTATCACTGTTTTCATTTTCTTCTACTTTATTAAAAGGATTTTCAGCTAAACAGGTTCATGCCCACTTTCTCTTCTTTACTTAATCATGTCTGAAATAAATTGATTCATGTTCGAGTTAGGTCTAAAATGATAGCTGAAATTTTGTTCACTTTTTCTTGCTTCAACTTACATTTTTGTGTCCGATTGTGTGTTCCTGGTGATATTTTTTTTTCATTTTTTTTACTGAAATCTATTATAATATGAGGTTTATATGCTGCCGTTTCCTTTAAAGTTCAGTCTTGAGTATGAGTTTGTTTTGTTCTAAAGTTTTTCTTTTTAAGTCATTTTATTAAACAATGTTGTTGTTTCCAATTTTGGTTTACATTTGAAAGGGTGTTTTTGGTATATTTATTCTCGGATAATTTTAATCTTTGCCTCAATATATTCTGCCTGGTTGATCTTGTTGGTGATCCACCCAATGAACATGCCACAAACTCTTTGATATGCTATTATATGAGTACTTTGCGTTTGGCAAAAAGTTTATTTTGATTGATCTGTTAAAGTTTGAAATTTTTAGTCACAAAGCAAGGTGATTTTTTACTGATTTGTCTCATTGAGGTCGTTACATATTTTGACAAACTATGGTTAATTGGATGGAGTTGTCGAAGATCAAAGCTAAATAAGGTAGCTTAATAAAAAAAATCGGTTGGCCTAAAGTGCTAATTACAAATTGGGCCAGATTTGGCCATGGTCCAAATACTCACCCTTAGTAAGCGAACGTGCTAGAACTACGGAATTCGGGAGTGCCTAACACCTTCTCCCTGGTTAACATAATTCCTTACCCGAATTTCTGGTTCGCAGATATTTAAACAGAGTCAAAATTTCCTCGATTTGGGATTTCAATAAATAAATGGTGTCCCGGAACACCGTAAAAAATCCGGGTGGCGACTCTGAAAATCAATAAATTAATCCCAAATTCGAATAATGTCACTTTAATTGGAAAAACTCCCTAATCTACCCTTACCGGAGGAAAAAGGAGGTGTGACAGACACTTCTTAGGGGGAACTTGAGGAAGAGGTCTTAGAGGAAGGGAAAAGGGATTTGAGGACAAGATCCATACAAGCATTCGCGGACATTTGCTCATTGGGCAGTCTTTCTTTCAGGTCCTCCACTTATTTTCTGAGCTCTGCATTCTCCTTAGTCAAGTGGGCAGCCTCTGAGCTGTGAGAACTACCGGAACCATGTGCCTCTTGTAGCTTACTCTCAAGAATCGCATTCCTCGTCCTTAACTTCCTGATCTCCTTTGTAGAACTATTGTGAGCAATATCAGTTGAGAGATAGTAGATGAGCTTCCAACTCCTCCAGCCTTGTCAATACACTCACACTCCTCAAGAGTGGTCTTGGAGAAAGTTTTCTTCTTAGTGACCACTTTGTCCTGTCCCAGAGGTACCTTGAAGAACTCGAAGACCTTTGTGAGAAGTAAACCATAAGATAGAACATGGTTGCCATCCTTAAAGTCTGCCACTTTTTGCATAGGCTCAATCATTACCCCAGGCAGATTGATGGCAGTGAAGCCATCCAAGGCTTCCATAAGGACCACGTCAGCTTTGGACGTAATATATCTTCTCTCAGTGTGGGGAAGCAATACTTTGTTTACCATCTCGAAGAGAAACTGATATACTGGAGGGAGTGCCTTCTTATGCTCTTGTTCCCCCTGCTAGATTGCCTTGTCCTTAACTATGGAATTTCTGAAATTTGAAGGGCAGGCGCCTTGAACAGATGACAACCCTTCAGCAGGAACACCCAAAATTGAACCCACCAAGGCAGAGTCCATCACAATGTCAACCCCATTCACCATCACACAGATGTGATCATCTTCAACTTTGAAGAAGTCGTCATAGAAGCTCTGCACTTCCTCTTCATACACTTTTGGGACATCATTAGTAAACAAATGAGTCTATTGCTGAAAATCACAAATTTCCACTAATTGCCGCATCCCGGCAAGATCCACAATGTCAGGGGGGAAAAAGTTCGACCCCACAGAACCTTCTTATTTCTCGAATTTCATTTCCCAGAACTTTGGTATTCTTCAACCTTTGCTTTCTTGGAAGAACCAGGTTCCTCATCAACATCCACTTTTCTCTTCACTGACTTACGAGTAGACTTTCCCTTCTCTAGTAACTTTTCAGGCACATGTCCGCCAGAATCTTCCACCACTTCAACATCAGAGTTTCCACCACTCTCTTTCACTATCTTATAATTAGATTGTTTTCACAAACTTTTCACTAGAAACAACATTAGCACTCTTGGTTGGACTCTCAACACTTACGGAAATGTTCTTTTTGGATTTGGAGAGGGAGCGCTTCCGCTTTGAAGGCTTGTGAGTCAAGGAACTAGGTTCCACTTCCAATTCCTCATCCACATTGATAACAGGAACGATCTTTTCATGTACAACTTTGCCATCCTTCACCAAATTTCTCCTTCTTTGACTCATTTGACTTTTCTTAAGAGTAGACTCAAGAGCCTCCTTCTTTTGCAACCTTGTAGTAGGTCGTTTAGGGGTTGGCTCAGGAGTTGCAACTAGTTTACTCCTAGCCCTGATAAAGCTAGCAATCACCAAATCGTCTAAATCTTCTTCACTGTCAGACCGCATCTCAGGCACCACCATAGACAGGGGCTCAACATAAAAATGGGGAGAGGGAGCAGGATCAATACTGACCTGGGGAGATGACCCCTGATCTGGATCCTCCATGGAGGGATCAGGTCCATCATTAGGGACCCCAGTAGTATCATATTGTGCCAATTTTTCAACTGGCACAAGCTCTCTCCCATCTGTTGTGGCTTGAGGCTCTTCCCCCTAAGGCTTAAACCCCTCTACACCTTCCTCAACAAAAAATCCCTTCAGCAGCAATGGAGAGCATATTTTCTATGGCCTCTTTTTCTTGTGGTTCCATGGAAATCTCAGCAGAAGGAGGAGTGTTACATGTAGACTCAAGACCTGTCGTGGTTAAGTCAGTATTGTCAAGACCAACCTCTTGGTCTTTACTTGAGTTCTCTTCCATAGCAAGATTGGATATTTCCTGATTTTCCTCTTCGACCATGTTACCATGTTCACCCTACTTTTCCGACGAGACTAGAGGAGATCTGGTAGCCACAAACTTTTTCGGAGTCGAGTTTTTGAGACTCTGATGAGAACCAAAACATGAATGGGTAGGTTAGGAGACTGAGTGTGAGGGAGACTCAGCCCTAGGGTTTGGACTGGTGGTTGTATTGGGTGAGGAGTCTACTATTGGAGTTTCAACTGGTGTGGACTCGATGGGGTTGTCACTGAGAACACTTGGTTTTTTTGATTCTCATTCATGGTGGACTTTACTAGAGAGATTAGTGGTTTGAGAAGAGAGAAGGAGAGGTGAAAATTTTGAAGTTTGATGTGAGAAGTTGTGACATTGATAGATATATTTATGGGAGATGAGGGACCGGTTATGAAACGGCGGCAGTGTTTTGAGAGGCGGGTCGCTCATTAACAGGTTAGATGTTTCGTTTCAAAAGACACAAAGGAAAGCAACTGACACACTGATGATGTGGCATTGGTTTATCCGTTCTAAATTGTGTATGAGAGAACAAAGAAGCTACTAACCTGTGTCAGGAGAACCAGGTTCCCTGACAGGTCTTTCAAGTGTGAGCTTAACCCCTTTTACCATCATGCACTGCATCAGCTGCTGTGTAATCATCATGCGTGTCTACTTGTAACGGTATAGAAATGAGTTAGACTTTGCCAGAAAACACTTTAGCTAATTTTACATGTACATTTCTTTCATAAACAATCATTGGGGGACAAGGTCCTCAGTTGGATTTTATCAACCCCAGTTCCAGGAGATTTCTTTCAAAATTTTCTCTGCTCAAAGCTTTGGTGAAGATGTTTGCAATCCGATCTTCAGTGCTGCAAAACTTCATACATATGAGCCCTTTTTCAACATTGTCTCTGAGAAAGTGGTGACATACATCAATGTGCTTGGTCCTCTTATGTTGGACTGGATTTTTGGCCATGTTGAGTGCATTTGTATTGTCACACAAGAAGGGCACACAATCAGAGAATACTCCAAAGTCTTCCAACTATTGTTTGATCCATAGCAATTGAGCACAACAAGAGGCAGCTGCTACGTATTTCGCTTCTGCAGTTGAGAGTTCCACCGAGTTTTGCTTCCTTGTACCCCGTGAGATGAGACAAGAACATAGAAAATGTTCCATTCCAGACGTGCTTTTCCTGTCCACCAAATATCATGCATGATCAGCATCAGCATACCCAACAAGATCAAAGTTGTCACCTGAGGGATAGTAGAGAACCAGGTCCTGCGTTCCTTTAAGGTATCTCAATATTCTTTTAGCAGCCTTCAGATGATACTCCTTTGGATTTGATTGGAACCTTGTACAGATACCCACGTTGAGCACAATGTCTGGTATGCTTGAAGTGAGATACAAGAGTGATCCTTGTGATACCCAATTTTTTCCAAAAAAAAAATTATTTTTTAAATTGCATATATATCTTCAAAATCATGCATTAATAGCAATTGATATTTTTCCACAATTTTTCTATGTTTTTTTATTAATTTATCCAGCAGTATTCCCAACAAATAATTACAAAATTGCATCACAAATGATTTCAAAAAAAAATTCTTGATTTGATTTATTATTTTTTGTCTTATTAAGACCAAATTATCTCATAATTAGCTATATTGGCACCTTTTGGCTATAATTGCAATAACTTTGCAATTATAGCTCAATCATATGATTTTATGCCATTTTTACCAAAACTTAGTCATTTGTATTTTTTAAAATACTAAATAATTATTTTAAACTATTTTTCTATGCATGAAATTTAATTTTTATCATTATTATCTATTTTACAAATTATTTTAATAAATTTGCATTGGGTATTTCACAAATGGCCTATTTTTGTTTCAATTATAGCCTAATTGAACCAGACCCAAACCTGATTGAATTAACCCAATACCCCAGGATCAATCCATTAAAATTACCCGACCCAATGTATTGTTTAATCTGGACCGTTGATCAATTTTGATCAACGGACCAGATCTTTTCTTACCTAAATTAATCCTAAAGACTACCCCCTAAACCCTCATTCACACTCTCTCATTCTCTCTTCTTCTTCGACGTTACACTCGCCTCTCATCTCTCAAGCTCTCTCTGCTAAACCTAAGCTCCTCTCACCGGTCGTTGGCTCGCCGGTAACAATGGTGGCTCCAACACCATCCCTAGCCTCCATGTCTCCCTCACACGCCAGATTATTGCTGCCCTAAGGTCCTCAAGAGAACCAGATGCGGTTCAACTCACACCCATGGCCTTTCAGGCCATTCTTGGCCGTCCGAGTAAGATCCTTCTATCTCCGGCTAAAACCTATGGTTTCTAAGCTTGATTCTCTCCATATCTGGGTTAGCTCTCTCTAAAACTCTAACTTTAGCTCTTGACTTCTTAGAGCTATAACAGATCTGAGTCTATTTGAGTTATCTTTACTGTTTTCTTAAAAAAAATTCCATTTTTTCTAAAATGCCTCTTCGTCTTCAAACTAGGGTTTCTTAACCCCTTTTCAAAAACGATTCTTCTTCTGAGTTTCCATGTTATTCTATGATTTTCACTATGTTTAAATGTTTATTTAAGATTTTCCCCTTTTGTCTGATTTATTATGTTGAAAACCCTAATTCTTGGTTTTAATCCTGGATTCTGAGTTTGTATTTGATGATTTGCTCGTTTAATCTGTATGTGTGCTTGTTTCTCATGAACGTTATGAGTTTCTGTGATTTTACCCTATTATGCTCATTAGGGTTTCTGATTGTTGCTTCTTCCGCCTATATCAAGTTTATTCTGTTAGTTCATACTATGTTATATGTGAATCCCTGATTTTGTGTGATTTTTACCTTATTTGGCTTATTAGGGTTTCTGATTTTTCCTATTATGTGTTTGTTCCGCTTATTCTCAGAAATTTGCGTTAATTCCCCTAATCAGTGCTATGTTCTAGTTTGAATCTCTGATTTTATGTGATTCTTTTACCCCTACTGTGCCTATTGGGGTTTCTAAGTTTGCTTCCCTGCCTATCTTATGTTTACTCCGTTCATCTATGGTATTTTCCTTTAATTTTTGAGTCCTTGACTCCTTGTGACTGATACCCTTCACTGATCTCTTGTGATATTCTCTACTGATTTCTGACCTATAAGATATTTTCTTGCCTTATTTCATGGTCGATTATGCTGTCAATTGATTCATATGTATTTTCCTTAATTAGGATCTTCTGAACCTAGCCCTAATTACATATTCTATACTTGCACTATATTGAATCATTCCCTTATTTGTTATATTCAGCCTTATATGATTTCTTTCCTTATTTGTCGTCTGGATATTACCGTTTGAAGTTAACTCCTTAATTAAAGGGGGTACTTACACTGATTTTATACTTATTGATACCTAGTTCCATAATTTCTCCTTGACTTTGATTCTTACCTTATTCTACCTAGTTTCAAACTACTATATATGTATATATATATATATATATATATATATATATATGCTCTCTCATTAACACAAAACACACGAACACATTGGTTCTAACTATCTCTTATACAAAAATCTCTCTTCTGCTCTCTCTTTTCTCTGGTTACTTGCTATTGTTCTAAGTCAGCCGGCTGTAAGCCAAGGCTGATTACTATATTCTCTCGCTCCTCACTTTGTGTTACTGTCTCCATACTAGTATGTTCTGATTTCAATTCAAGTCCCAAAAATAATATGTTTCTTTTACTACTTCAATTCATCTTATTTCTAGTCTGTTTTTATCTATGGTTTTGCTGTGAAACTTGTACTTGACCTGGTTACATTATTTTTCATTTAGCATGTTATGTACTCCCCTTCCTTAGGATCAGCATGAATATGTTACCCCCCCCCCCTTCCCCTTTTCATAGTATGTCTCAATGTGATCTTGCTCTATCTGGTTTCTGGTATAAACCTTTCTTTGCAAAGTAATATGTACCCCTAACTTGTATGATTCTGTGTTGATTTAAAACCGTGTCGAGATTATACTATCTCCCAACCCCATAAACCCCCTTAGAGCATTTCTGATTCTGTCTTGCCACCTGCACCAAGTGCAAAACACCTCTGCATGTTATGTGTTTACCATACGTGCTCTATTTGTCCCCAATAACCCATTACCCCTGTGTGAAGGTTTGTGTTGCTGAACCTGTCTTGGTTCTGTGCTCTTTGGGTGTTGCTGAACCTGTTCTGGTTCTGTGTTTGGTCTGTTGTTTGTTAATTACCCTACTCTTTTCAAAGTTGTCTTATTGAATAACTCACTCCCTTATTTACAAAGCTATTTCAACTAAGTCTCTTTCAACATTGTTTCCCTACTAAGACCTCTTAAAAACTATGTCAAGCACTCTCACTCTATTCTTAGGTCCTTAAGTTCTACCCCTCCAATGTGTGACTGCTTAGGGATCCCTATGAGATCCCTCTGAACTCTGATGCATTAGGGTTAGCTCTTCTACACTGCACTTACTCAATTATGGTTGTGAAATCTGGGTGTGAGCACTGCCCGGGATCCCTTGAGGTCCTTAGGGAACTCTGACACACCCGGATATGAGAAAGGCTATGAAACATTTGGCTCATGAGGTTCTGGGCAGTTTTGGTATAATTTGTGCCTGTTTTCAGGCTTCCTATAGTGTAACTTCTTATTTTCCTTTATCTATTTATGTAATTCATTCAATATTTGTTTGTAATAATTATTGTAAATGAATATTGGGGATGGCTAGTGAAAAGGGGAGGGTAGCTATATATGTTATCAATATCGATGGGTAGAAATCATACCTTAGGTTTACACTTCCTATACGTGCATTAGAATCCATGTTTAGGACCAATACATTCTAAGCATGTCAAGAATTAGACACCATGTTCTTAGGTCTCATGTATACTGTTTCAACATTTCATTTGACACTATTTTTATCACCTAGAAATCATGCTTCTAGGCTAAATAACAGCATTAACAAAGAGTTGTTACTCATGTGCATTCATAACCCATGCTATGTGCAATCATGCCTTTATAAATTTTGTCCCTTGCATTAGACACCATGTCCTTAGGTACTGCTTCAGCATCATATTGCCATTGTTTCATGTTTACGTTTATCATTTAGAAATCCTGTTCTTAGGATAATAAATGTAAACTACACAAATCCTGTTAAACAACTCAACAATTCTATATGCATTTAGAGATCATGCTTTTAGGAATCATATCTTAATCATTCTGCATCTCTATGAACGTAGTAGATACCATGCTCTCATGTCTCGTTTAAAACGCCTAGTTAAATTACTGATGCATGAAAAAGACACAAGACATCTGCATATTTGACCACCTTGTTTTAAATAAACTGGAAATAATCCCTGCATATTTTGTAACACTTAGAACAGCATGCTTTAGGTATAACAACATCTAAAAAGTTTTTAACAATTCTGGTGATCATTGTGCATTATCCTACGCCTAGGCAAGCCTTAGGTAATCGACCTCTAAAACTGGAAGCTGTCTCTTTTTGTGTTTACTGCTTAATGGTTAACAGACTTAAAAATCAGTAGGCAAACTGATTAGGGCCCCCTGCTTCTGAGTTTATAAAACAAATCTGCATGTCTCTTGTGTTCTGATATTCACTTAGACATCATGTCTTAGGATCCTGTTTAATAATACTGCCATTGTTTGTGTTTGATACGTGTTGTTTGCATGCATTATTTGTGGAGGTAAACCTGAGCCTCTAATTGATTCTTTCCTGCCTTTAACTACTAAAGTCCTATTTGTTCTTGCATGTCGCCTATTATTTTCTCCTTTCAACTTTAGGGGTCTTTCTAGAACTGCCTATAGGTAGAGGTCCTAATTTCCTCTGGGACCATTAAGAAGGGACGTGTAACAACACGGATAGAGATCGTTAAATAACACTCTCTTAAGTAATCGCCAAGGGGTGGGAAAGGGTAGATATGGATATGATGACCGGTGCGCTAATGCCTCGTGTAGCCTTTCTTCTAAGGAGTGATTACCAGGCATTGTACCAATGTGATCCTATAGGATAAATAACCTAGGACTCCTCTATCCCCTACACATGTATGCTTAGACTACAAATCTCTAAAAACCTTGCATATGAGCTTAGACTTTAAATCTTCTTAAAAACTTTGGCGCATATGTATGCTTAGACTGCGAATCTTTTCAAGACCTTTATTTGTTCACGTATATGCCTTAATTGCTTACTTGTTTAAAATTCACAAAGCTTGTTTGGCCGGGAACCACAGTTGTGGACTTTGAGGGGTGCCTAACACCTTCCTCTTGAAGTAATTTCAAGCCCTTACCCAATCTCTGGTTATTCAAATTTGTGTTGTAAATAACCCTTAATAGGTGCCCTAACGCACCTTAATTCGTTAGGTGGCGTCTCTTCAACTCCTCATATACCCCTTTCCCAAAGGAAACGAGTTGTCCCATAATGTGAGAAACCTTTACCGATCCGAAAGGAGAGGGGAAAAAGGGGGCGCGACAATCCTATGATGCCTTTATACATTGTCTGATTTACAAGGGAACCAGTTTCATCTATGTATATACGCGTAGTTGTGGCAACGGGAGTGTCAATAACTTTTGATGCTTCCATGTCAAACCTTTTCAGCAGCTCCTTGATATACGTCTGTTGACTTTCAATGTTCCCTTTTGAGATTGCTTCACTTGAAGTCCCTGGAAAAAATTCAATTCTCCCATCATGCTCATCTCGAACTCACTCCCCATGAGTTTTGCAAAATCTTCACAAAGAGAGTTTGTTGTGGCTCCGAAAATGATATCATCAACATATTCTTGAACAATGAGAAGGTTCCTCCCTCGTTTATTCAGAAAGAGAGTGTTGTCAATTTTCCCTCTTGTAAAGCCATTTTCTAGAAGGAACTTTGATAACCTTTCATACCAAGCTCGGGGAGCCTGCTTTAGCCCATACAAAGCCTTATCTAGCTTGAACACATGCTCAAGATGCTCATGACACTCAAATCTAGGAGGCTGCTTGACATAAACTTCTTCTTTCAGAAAACCATTCAAAAATGCACTTTTGACATCCATTTGGAACAATGTGAATTTCATATGAGATGCAAAGGTAATAAGAATTCTAATAGCTTTCATTCGGGCAAATGGAGCAAATGTCTCATCATAATCAATCCCTTTTCTCTGATTGTAGCCTTGAACTACAAGCCTTACCTTATTTCTTGTTGTATTTCCAAACTCATCAAGTTTGTTCCTGAATACCCACCTGGTCCCTATGATAGTTCGATATGCGGGTCGAGGAACCAGGTGTCATACCTTGTTTCATTCAAATTGATGCAGCTCTTTTTGCATGGTTGTGATCTAGTCTACATCTTTCAATGCTTCTTTGATGTTTTTGGGCTCTATTTAGGAAAGAAAGGCTGAAAAGGCAAGTGAATTTATGGTTTTTGATCTGGTTTGAACTCCTGAGTCAAGAGGGGTGATTATGTTGTCAAGAGGATCTGAGTTTTTGTGCTTCCAATTTGGTACCTGATTCTCATTGGTAGAGGACCCAGGTATATCTGACTAAGGTTCTTGGTCGCTTCTTATTTCAGCAAGTGGAGTACCTTGGACTGCATCAATAACTCTATTTTCTGCTTCAGTTATTATGATCTTGGAACCAGGTTCCTCTCCAACGGATGAAGATGTAGTTGCATCATCTTCACTGGATTCCTTGACATGGCTCATCATGTCTGCCTTTCCATGTGACATGTCAATAACTTCACCTGAAATCGATAAGGGCTCTCCATCTTAATCAGCATGCCCGTGCTTCTCACAAGAGAGGTCAGATTCATCAAAGATCACATGTACATTGTCCTCAACAGTGTCCAAGTGAATATGGAGTAGTCGTCCATTATTACAAAGATATATCTTTTTCCTCCTCTGCTTGGCACCCTCAAAGGTCCACATAGATCCATATGAAGAATATCAAGTGTCCTTGAGGTGCTGACTTTCTTTTTGGGCTTGAATGAAGATCTGACATGCTTTCCATTTGCACATGCAGCATAAACTTTGTGTTCCTTGAAGCTTGACTTGGGCAGACCACGAACCATCTCCTTCTGGACTAGTTTGTTTAGTAATGAAAAGCTTGCATGACCCAGCCATCTATGCCATAATTCAGCATCATCATCAATGGCTCTTAGACAGCTGAGATCAAGACTTTGCACGGACTCAAAATCAGCAACATAAATATTCTTGTATCTCTTGGCCACTAGCACCACCTCACCAGTCATAAGATTTGTGATTGTGCATATTTTTGACAAAAAATCCACTTTGTTTCCCTTGTCACATATCTGAGAGACACTCAGCAGACTATACTTCAATCCATTGACATAGTGCACATTCTTAATTGAGTGAGTGAGTGACTTCCCAATCCTTCCAACTCCCAAAATGTATACCTTTTTGCCATTTTCAATGGATACACTCCTTCCTTACAAGGCCTTCAGTGAAAGGAAATCGATTGTGCTTCCAGTCATGTGCTTTGAGCAACCACTATCCATGTACCATTGTTGGTTTCTCCCCTTCACTAATCCCTGCACAAGGAAATCAAGGGTTAGATTTAGGAACCCAGATAAGTCTGGGTCCCTTGTAATGAGGAAAGGGATGGATGGGTGCTCTGTTAGTCCAAGCAGGCATAATGCGTTTTCGATATGAGGAACCAAGTTCTCTAATAGAGTTACTGTCACGACCCCAAATCCTAACAAGTCGTGATGGCGCCTATCGTGGAACTAGGCTAGCCAACCATCACCTTACTGCACTTTTGTTCAATTATCATAGTCCACAATTAATTAATAAGCAAGCAACCACATCATAATTAATATAATTAAGTATTAGCGTTCCCATATTAACCTAAACAACCTCCCAAGAATTGGAGTCAATAGTCATGAGCATCTAAGAATAAATAAACTAACTCTGCTAAAACTATAATATATGTCTCTGAATCAAATGCTAAGACTAAATAAGGAAGGGAAATGGGGAAGCTGTGGACGCTGGACAGCTACCTCGCAATCCCGTGAAATGTTGTTATCAACTGCGTCAGCTACTGCTGCAAACTAGTACCTGGATCTGTGCACAAAGGCACAGGGAGTCTTTATGAGTA
>ML297559.1:0-30930 GCA_005239495.1 Nicotiana undulata
GAAATTTCATGTTGTTTCTACTGGTTAAGGTGAGTATAACATCCTACTACATGTTCTTGAAGTTTTTAGTGTGTTGGTTGCATTATTTGAGCAAAATACTACAAGAGGAGACTTGAAATAGTTTGAGATGCTATTATTTTTAATGGATTGTTTTGGAAAGGTTGTTTCCATGAACTATAAATGGTTGGAAACCCTTGAAAATGATTCTCTTATGATGTTGTTATTATAAAATGTTGTCTACATGTCGAACTTGTTGTTGGTACTGTGAGTATGAAGAGAAAGGACAACACAACAACGAAACGTTTTATTCGTTGTTGTTGTTAGATGGTTGGGCTGTTAGAGGGTGAATTAGGAGATGAATAGGAGGTTAGAAGTCCTCCCATTGTACTTAATATAATGCTGGCTATGTTGTTAAGTTAATGAATGAATGACTTTGGGGTTAAAGGGTTCAAAAGGGATTCAATCCGAGCTTGCCACTCGTCATGATATGTTGATGACTTGTGTCACGACCCAAATCCTAATTTAGGTCGCGATGGCGCCCAACAGCGGGGTTAGGCAAGCCAATATGAATTACACTAGGTGTTACCCTTCCCATTTGATTAGACAAGTCAATATTTACCAGTTTAAGACAATTAAACATGATGATTGATGTGCAGAGAATTTCGGCACATTTAATACCAAATTGCTTGAATTATAGTTTGTTTCAAGAGCATTTACCCTTTATACTTATAGAATTTTGACGTTTTGCAGTGCATGAGATGTAAATACTCAAGACCATGAAAAGAAAGCAAAGAAGCTAAAAAGTGAGGGAAACAACACTATGCGATCGCATATCTGACAAGAGAGCGTCGCATAACTTAAACGCGAAACGCATAATGCACCCAGGGATCGCAGATCGCAACAAAAAAGATAGGCCAATTTCAAGAGCTAAAGTGCGGTCGATTATGCGACCGCATAACTCACATGCGAGCCGCATACTTAATCGCAGAATCCCTGGTGCCTAAAGCTGCCCCAAGAATGCGATGTCAATCTGCGGTCGCGCATCAACAATGCGAACCGCAAATCAACAATGCGGTGACGACCAGGAAACTAGGGTTTAGATATGCGATGAGAATATGAAGGATGCGAACCGCATTCCTGTTATGCGACAGGAATGCGATTCGCATATCCTGTCGGTAGGGGCATTTTTGTCTGTGTCCTACCCGACCTTTGGCCCACTATAAAAGGATTTACTTGGGTTTTGTGGGTCATTCTTGTCCTGTCTTTGAAGAACATTCCCCTATTAGAATATTCTCTTCTTTTTGGAAGTATTATAACTTCATTCTTGGTTTGTAAGCATTCATGGCACCTAATACTCTTAGCTTTTTGTCATTTATTATGAGTAGCTAGCCTTAAATACTAAGGTTGTGGACCCTAAATGGGTGTTATGTATTTGGGTATTTAACATTGAATATATGCATAATGGGTTGTTGATATTTATTTACTCTTAATTGTACATTTCTTGTTAGCGGTTGCAAACATTAACTTATGCCATAAATTCTTTCTTAGCTTGGAAAAGTGGGTTAGAATTGGTAAGAGTAAATATCAAAGACTCAAGGCTTTAAACCTTGTTTAATAGAATCACTTAGGGATAAGATGGTTTTATTTGGCATAAAGTGATTTGGATTTCATTGCAACTCTTTTATATTTGGGAAAATTATAAAGAGAAAATACTACTCTGTTATTGGAAAATATTGGGTAGCCATCTAGAAATCAATTGCATATCAAGAACTTCCCATTAGAAATATATTATATTAATACCCATTTGCATTACACGTCATTAATAGGGGACAAAACCTTGGTTCACTTAATCATATTAACTACACTTTTAATTAAATCTCATTGCTACTACTTCTATTAGATTACTACACAACCAACCCCCATATTCCCGTTTACTAATGGAATGGAATTATGATTTGAGTTAAGAATCACACTATCAAAGTAACATTTTCACACCTATTCCCTGTGGGATTCGACCCCAACCTCGTTGGGTTATTATATTTGACTTCGACCGCTTTACACTATTTTAAAGTGTAATTTGAGCGTATCAAATTTTGGCGCCGTTGCCGGGGAATACGGTTTTGAAATTACTAGTTAGTGTGTACTTCACTTTATATCTTTTTCTATTCCATCACAAGTTGCTTGTTTTGTATTGGTGTCCCAGGTCACAATGGCCGATAATTATGATGAAGAGGAAAATCCTTTCGCCGATATTGAGGAATACATCGACGACTCCAATGCCATACTTCCACCGGTAGTTGGTGCATCGACATTTAAAGTGGACCATGGAATGATACTGATGCTCAAGGCAGAAGGATTATTTCACAATTCAACTGATGATGATCCCACGCAACACCTAAGGAATTTCTTGGGTGTGTGCGCCATGCACAAACAGACCAATGTATCGGGATTCAGAATTCCAATGGTGTTCAAGTACTCATTAGCGGGAGAGGCAAGGAAATGGATTCATAACTTACCTCCTCACACCATCACTACATGGCCGGAGCTAGTCCGAGCCTTTTTATCAAAGTGGTTCCTGGATAGCAAGAAATCTGAGCTTAGAGAAAAAATATTTTTCTTCAAGCAAATGCCGGGGGAACACTTACATGAAGCATGAGACCGATTCAAGTTGTACCTTGTGAGATCACCCAACCATGGGTTCCCGGACCACATTTTGATGGAAATTTTTTACATGGGATTGGACCCACTCTCCTAGTCAATTGCAAAGAATGCTGCGGATGGGTCCTTCATGGATAAGTCATTTGCTAGAATTACGCAAATTCTAGACAAGATGGCTAAGCACAATCAAGCTTGGCATTCGGAAGATACAACTGGGGGAATTTCTTATGGAACTCCTTCTCTGGCAAACATGATCAAAGAGAATCAAGAGAGAGACCAAGTAATTGCCGGTCTCGCCACTAATGTTGATGTATTGACAAAGATGCTCAAGGAAAATCAAACCAAGAAAGTGCATATGGTGGAAGACATGCAATCAATGGGTAATCAAGAGTGGGAAGAAGCAAACTATGTTCAAAACTCCCAAGGTGGTTATCGCCAACAAAACAATTGGAGGCCAAACCCGCAAGGGAAAGGCCAACAAAATTGGCGCAATGAACAAGGCGATCAAGGGTCGTGGAAAAACAACAATCACTATCCCAACAGAAGCTATCCTTATGTACCATCGAAAGTGCAATATTCCAAATCTTCCCAATCATCAAGTGAATCTAAAATGAAAGGGATTCTAGAGCGGATTTTGCAAAACCAAGAGAAAAATGATGCAACAATGAGGAATATGTTCGAGGTGGTGGGGTCACACACCGCTTCGATTCAAAAACTTGAATTGCAAATGAGAGATCTATCAAGAGAGCAAACTCCCAAGCAAAAAGGCACACTCCCAAGTGACACGATGGTAAACCCGAAAAGCAGCCCAAGTGGGTCGACATCTCATTGCATGGCCACAACAACGAGAAGTGGTAAGGTGCTACAAGACGAGAGTGAGAAAGTGATTGATGTTGAGAACAATGATAAAGGAGAGGAAGCACGGAGTGAGTCACCGGTAGTAGTGGAGGTTGGAGAAACCCTCCTAGAGGATGAAATTCAAAGAGAAAGAAAAGGAAAGGCCATGGAAAAGGCGAAGGAGACCCCAAAGGCTCCTCCCCCAATTCCTAGACCTAATCCTCCATTTCCTCAACGTTTTGCACGAAGAGCGGATGATGGGAAGTTCGAAACATTCTACGACATCTTGAAGTAATTGTCGGTGAATATTCCATTCTTGGAAGCTTTCCAAGAAATGCCGGGGTTTGCCAAGTACTTGAAAGAGTTGATGACAAAGAAGTGAACAGCGAAGAATGAGGTGGTGAATTTGACTCATCGGGTTAGTTAAATAATTACTACATCAAACGTGGAGAAAAAGGGAGACCCGGGAGCTTTTACTATTCCATGCACCATTGGGTTGAGAGATTTTGCTGGAGCACTTTGTGACAACGGTGCTAGTATAAATTTGATGCCTCTTGCTATTTACAAGCAAGCGGGATTGGGATTGCCAAGACCCACTAGCATGCTTTTGCAAATGGCCGATCGAACTATAAAGAAACCCTTGGGCATTGTTGATGATGTTTTAGTGAAGGTGGGGAAGTTCCTTCTTCCGGCCGACTTTGTCATCTTGGATTGTGCGGTCGACAAAGAGATTCCTATCATTCTAGGGAGACCATTCCTTGCGACGGGAAGAGCATTGATGGACTCGGAACGACATGAAATCAAATTCCGGGTGAATGATGAAGAAGTCACTTTCCAAGCAAGCAAAGGTTTGAAGTTGCCAAGTGCTTATGAAGGAATTTCGGTAATTGATGTGGTTGATGAGGTGGAGGATGCCGTTGAGATGAAAATGGAAGAAGAGGGCCTCGGAGAGGCATTGGCGGCAATTTTGGTAAATTTTGATGATGAGAACATTGAGGGTTATGCGGAGATGGTCAACGCATTGGAAGGGCGTGGGTCCTATACATATGCACCAAATAAGCTTTCCCTCGACCTAGAGAATCGAATGACGCCGTTCGCAAAACCTTCAATCATGGAGCGACCACACCTTGAGCTCAAACCACTTCCATCGCACTTGAGGTACAAATTTCTTGGCTCTAATAATACTTTACCCGTAATCGTGTCTTCTTTGTTGAATGATGTGCAGGTAGATGCATTGCTAAATCTCTTGCGGGAGCACAGGCAAGCGATTGGATGGACAATAGCGGACATTCAGGGAATTCCTGCTGGCATATGTGAACATAAAATTCAACTGGAAGAAGGGAGCAAACCAAGCGTAGAGCATCAAAAAAGGTTAAATCCCTCTATGCAAAAGGTGGTCAAGAAGGAGATAATCAAATGGTTGGATGCCGGGGTTGTCTACCCCATTGCAGATAGTTCGTGGGTAAGTCTGATGCAATGTGTGCCCAAGAAAGGAGGCATGACGGTGATCCACAACGAAAGGAATGAACTTATTCCTACGCGGACAGTCACCGGATGGAGAGTGTGCATGGACTACCGGAAGCTTAACAATGCTACTTGCAAGGATCATTTCCCTATGCCTTTTATTGATCAAATGCTTGATCGGCTAGCGAGAAGATCTTTCTATTGCTTCTTTGATGGATATTCCGGATACAACCAAATCAACATCGCCTTGGAAGATCAAGAGAAAACAACTTTCACTTGCCCGTACGACACCTTTGCTTTTAGTCGGATGCCTTTTGGGCTGTGCAATGCCCCGGCCACATTTCAACGATGTATGATGTCCATATTCTCCGATATGGTGGAGGATTTCTTGGAAGTCTTCATGGATAATTTCTCGGTGGTGGGTGACTCATTTGAGAATTGCCTTGACAACCTCCGACAAGTACTAAAACGGTGTGAAGAAACCAATCTTGTACTCAATTGGGAAAAATGTCACTTCATGGTTGATGAGGGGATTGTTTTGGGGCACAAAATTTCAAAGAAGGGTATTGAGGTCGATCGGGCGAAGATTGAGATCATTTCCAAACTCCCTCCTCCAACTTCAGTGAAAGGTATCCGAAGCTTTCTTGGTCATGCCGGATTCTATCGTCGCTTTATCAAGGACTTTTCAAAAATTGCAAGCCCTATGTGCAAACTTCTTGAAAAAGATGCCAAGTTCTTGTTCGATGAAGGATGCCTCAAAGCATTTGCGGAGCTTAAAGAAAAGCTCACCACGGCCCCCATTATTGTCATTTCGGATTGGTCTCTTCCATTCGAGCTTATGTGTGACGCCATTGGTGTAGCTATTGGAGAGGTATTGGGTCAAAGGCACAACAAAATTCTCCGTCCCATCTACTATGCAAGCAAGACTCTTAACGGGCCCCAAATGAACTACACAGTGACAGAGCAAGAGCTTCTTGCTATTGTCTATGCTTTTGAGAAATTCCGGGCTTATCTTTTGGGATCCTAGGTGGTAGTCTTCACAGATCATGCTGCTCTTCGCTATCTTATAGCGAAGAAAGATGCCAAGCCACAATTGATCCGGTGGGTCCTTCTATTGCAAGAATTTGACTTTGAGGTCAAAGATCGTAGGGGCACTAAAAATCAAGTTGCGGACCATCTCTCTCGAATTGAAGAAAACGGGCGCCCAAGAGATGACTTAGATATTGATGATGCTTTCCCTGATGAGCATATTCTGGCATTATCCTCTTTTTCAGCTCCTTGGTATGCTGACATTGCAAATTATTTGGTGAGTGAGCTTATTCCAGATGGCTTGGAATCATATCAGAAGAAGAAATTTTTCAGGGAATGCCGTGAATACTATTGGGAGGAACCATTTTTGTTCCGCATCTGTGCGGACAACATTATTAGAAGATGTGTTCCGGAAGAAGAAGTGATGCCAATTCTAAAGGCATGTCATGACTCACCGGTGGGGGGTCACCATGGAGGGAACCGGACGGCGGCGAAAGTACTTGAATGTGGATATTATTGGCCAACTCTCTATCATGATGCAAATCAAATGGTCAAAGCTTGTGACCAATGCCAACGCCAAGGGTCAATCTCCAAGAGACATGAGATGCCGATGAACTTTGTACTGGAGGTTGAGATTTTTGATTTATGGGGCATCGACTTTATGGGGCCGTTTGTAAGCTCTTGTGGGATGAAATATATTCTCGTAGCTATGGACTATGTGTCCAAATGGGTTGAAGCCGTTGCCTTGCCAAACAATGAAGCTAGGAGCGTGACCGCGTTCCTGAAAAGAAACATATTCACACGGTTCGGCACCCCTAGAGCGATTCTCAGTGACGGTGGTTCCCATTTTTGTAACAAGGCTTTCAATGGCCTATTGGAAAAGTATGGTGTAAAGCACAAGGTGGCGACGCCTTATCATCCTCAGTCGAGTGGCCAAGTCGAAGTCTCCAACAGGGAGATAAAGAACATCCTAGCTAAAACTGTTAATGCAAACCAGACCGACTGGTCAAGGAAGCTGGATGATGCACTATGGGCCTACCGGACAACATAAAAAACGACTATAGGTACCTCTCCATACAGGCTAGTGTTCGGAAAAGCATGTCATCTACCCGTGGAGCTTGAACACAAAGCCATGTGGGCACTCAAGAAGTTGAACCTGAATTGGGATGAAGCTGCGAATTTGAGGCTAAATCAACTCCACGAAATGGATGAATTCCGCTTCCGTGCTTATGAGAGTGCAGCTATGTATAAAGAGAGGATGAAGGTTGTCCATGACAAGAAAATCCTGAAACGGGAGTTCCACACTGGTGACTTGGTGTTACTATTCAATTCCCGACTCAAACTCTTCCCGGGAAAACTCAAATCCAGATGGTCCGGCCCGTTCAAAGTGGTGAATGTCTCTCCTTTTGGTGCTGTGGAACTAGCAACTGAGGACGGACTTCGTACGTTCAAGGTGAATGGCCAATGCGTCAAACATTACTTGGGCACCGATGGTGAGAGGCATGTGGTAGAGAAATTAGCTCTGAAGGATGGTCCTTGTCCCACTGATGAATGACCCCAAAGGAATACCAACTTCGTCGTGCCGCGACGTTAAATCAAGCGCTTCATGGGAGGCAACCCATGTTTGGTACCATTTTCTATTTATCTTTCTATTTTTGTTTTCCCATAAATGTGGCTCGTGGAGCAATTTAATGAGTGTGAGTGCAGACAGCTCAAGCAATCGCAAAGACAGGGTTGACAATTGCACATAAAAGCCAAGTAGCGAGAAAATTGGCCAGTATGCGGCACATATACGACCGCATTACATGTATGCGCTTCGCATTTGGGTCGCAGACATCAACAGAAAGTTTAAGAAATTTGATGGCCATTATGCGATGCCAAGGTGCACTATGCGAACCGCATTACACGTATACTATCGCATAGTGCACCGCATTTTCACTCTCAGAGTACTTGTACTCGAACCACCGCATGCTGAAGATGAGACCGCACACTTCATTATGCGATCCCTCTCTCACCACATTTCGCTCCCAGGCAAGTCCCTCATCTCTCTCACATGTTGTCCCACATAAACAAAAACAAAACATTAAAAAAAAAACAACAAACACAAAAAAAAAAGGAGGGAGAAAACGGAAAACAAAGACAAAATTTCCCAGTTTTAACGGCATCAACAATCCATCGCATTCTTCCTCTTCAAGGCCCAACTGTTCATCTGGTATGGGTCTCTCCCTTCTTTTCTTCGATTTTTGTTTCTGTTATCTAAGGTTTGTTTGAGTTTCATAAATGCTATGGAATTGTTGTATTCGTGTCTATGATATGCTGTGGTTTTCCTGCTTTTCGCCTTGTCTTTTTAGTGAAGGCGTATAGGGGAGGGGGAAGGGTAGACTGGGGAGTTGCTCAGAAAAGAATCCGCCATTGTTAGGGCTAAACATCTACACTTGAACAATATGCGGTTCACATTTCTAAAATGCGGACCACAGTTGTATCGCAACTCTAGCCCTAGACTCATTAGAGAAGAAGACTTATGCGGCGCATTTGCGGTCGCATATTCGAAATGCGGATCGCATCTGTGTTGCATACGCGCACATTCCACTCCCCCAACCCAACTCCCATTGTGCGACCTGTCTGCGATCGCATGCTCACTTTTTCGGTGGATTATGCGATCGCATTAATGAGTCCATTTTTGTCCATGCACTTCTGCGATGCATATGCGAACCGCATGGTGGTTATGCAATCGCATATGTCATCACATTAGTCATTTTTGTTAACCTGTGTGTTCTCATGCGACAGGTTTGCGATTCGCATTGTGGTAATGCGACCGCATGCCACGTCGCATAAGTGAAATTTTCTGTACCTTGGTGCATCTTTTCGTCCTTTATGTTTATTTTGTCCGTCCGTCCACTCACAAGTATTTTCTCTTTGCAGCAATGGGTCGCAAGCATGTTTCCCCCGCTGCTAAAAGAGCCTCCACAAGCAAGAAGGCACAACCATCCAAGCGTGCAAGACACACACCTCCACAGAACATAGTTGATAGTTCCTCCCAGTCTGATGAGGGGGCCACTGAACCGGAGGTAAATTTGGAAGCCGAGGTACGGAGGAAACATGGGATGACTATCAACTGCGCTTTCCGTTGCCCCTGTCTAGACAGCTGTACCGGGAGGGTCTGAGCACAAGAAAGATCCTTCCTAAGAAAAGGCTAAGTCTCAAGGGCCTTCAAGAGCGGTACCCCCATATTCTAGACAACATAAAAACTAGAAAATGGGAATGTTTCACCGAGCCCCTTGAAGAGTACAATGAAACAATGGTGCGGGAATTTTATGCCTCTTACGCTGCTTCTAGAAATTCCCATCACAAGAGGAACAAAATCTTCAGTGAGCAAGTGCTAGTCAGGGGGTTGGAAGTAGCCTGCCACCGGGACGCTATTCATGCTCAGTATTTCTCAACGCCGAGCCCGAGTACAGCAGAATACGAGGCCAAGCTGGCTAACCATGATGGAGAGCGTGCTTGGGTCGCCTCTGTGATTGCTAGAGGGACTCCAGCTTGGATTGCTCCTAACCACAAGAATTACAAATAAGATCTCACGAGGGAAGGGAGATCCTGGCTTTCTTTTGTCGTCTCCCGCCTGATTCCCTCAAGGAACGAAACATACATAAGCATCGAGAAATCCATTCTCGTTGCTTGCATTATATCAGGGATCACTGTGGATGTGGCCGACATTATCTTTCAATAGTTTGGGGTCCGAGATTGGCAGAAGAAGAATTCATTTCCTTTCCCCTGCCTCATCACTGCATTATGCCGAGATGCTGAGGTCCCTCTTCTACCTTCTTGTGACAAGACAGCAAAGGCTGACAAGGATATCAATATCACTCGTATCAGTGATGCGAGGCCTAGAGCAGCAGCTGCACCTCCAGTCATCCCTAGGCATATCCCTACAGAGGACGAGCCCTCAGAGCCTCAGCCTTCCGCACTGCCCTCAGAGTCTCAGCCTTCTCCAACAGTGCCATCCACTACTTCCTCCTAGCCGGACGCCAATGCCGGTACCCCCTCGGCCATCCCACTGCCTATTCTCTCTCAGCTTGGTCCCCTAGCTCAGCACACCAATGCTAAGGTCGACAAGCTTGTAAGTGAGCTTCCCACTTTGATCCGGCAGGCCCTTACTCCTATTCAGTCTTCAGTGACTACTCTCGAGGGTTGCCTCCAAGAACTTTAGGCACGCATCGAGAAGGTGGAGAGAGGTGAGGTTATATACTTGCCAGAGGTCCGGACAGATGTGTCCACTCTGAAGACAGAGCTCCACCGGCTGCAGCATTTGGAGTTTGATTTCTCTTCCCTTCTGCTCAAGGAAGGGGAGCAAGGAGAGGGCACCTCCGGGCCTGGGCTAGGGCTTGATTTCTCCACTCTTATGACCGCCCAGGCTACCCCGATTGCCCCTTCACCTCCCCCTCCTCCTGCACCAGCTGATGTACCCTCTGGAGAGGCGTTTGATCACTCTTCAGCTTCTGAGGGTGAGGGGTCAGAGGAGGGGTCTTCTTGGTCCGATGATGAGGAGCAGGGCCCTCAGGAGAAGGGAAAGGGCGTTGCTTCCACCACAGTTACAGAGGTGGCAGAGGAGGAGCAGCTACAGATTGCCATTCAACGCTCCTTGGTGGACAAAGCTGCCCCGGTCACAGTTCCGCAGTCAGCAGATGGGGGCAGCACCTCAACTACCCAGCAGGCCACCGACTCCCGTAGCGCTTAGAGCGCCCCAGGGATACCCACACTCTGTCTTTACATTTCTTATGCATTGGGGACAATGTATGCTTTTTAGTTGGGGGTGGTGCTGTATTTATGTTTTTGTGACAACTTGGAGGATATTGTACTTGTATCTTTGTTTTATGTTATGTATGTTTTCATTTTTGTTTTCTTTAGTGTGAAATATCTCCAAGTAGTCAATAAACCAGGTGTACATATATATATTATATATATATCAAAAACAAGTTGTTAAATTATGTAGGGTTCTCCTTAGTTGTTAGCAATGAATTCCCCTTGGTTTTTCTTCGCCGGGTTCTTTTCTAAGGGTGTAATAGTAGAACCACGGCACCTGGACGAAACGTATTGACCGGTTTAGTGTAAGTGTCCAGTATCAAGCATGTGTGTCTGTAAATAATCCATACCCTTCCTATAGAAATAATGTGTTAAAAAGAAAATCAACTCTGTGTACTTGAGGCTCGCCTGTTGAATCTATGTGTACTTAGAATTATACAGACAAATAATGAAGATCTCGAGTTGTCAAGCCTTGACTCTTGAGCTAAAACGATGTTGAACCGAACAGTCATGTGCAGTGTGTGTTAGATGTTTGTATCAATAATTCTTGTGTTTACTTCTGTCAACTAGAACTTGCCCAATTGGTTTTTCGGTGCTAATAATAAGTACATTGAGTTGGAGAAATGACCTTAGGCATTCTTTGTGATATTTAGAAACCCCAGTGAACCTTTCAAGCTACCAAATGTCTGCATGAATATCACTAGTTGCCCATTTGAGCCTTTAGCCTTTTTGTTGAACACCTCATTATGAGCCTCTCCCGTTTCGAACAAGTAGTTCCATCTTTTGAACCCGTCCCTCCTTGAATATTGAGAATGATGCAAAACCCTAAGTTGGGGGTTTGGTGAAAGAATTGGAGATTAGCAAGGTAGTATATCGAGTGTAGATCATATACCTCAAAAGATTCAATTGAAAATTATTCAAGTTTAAAAAAAAAAAAAAAGAGATGGTTATGTATGTAAATAAATATGGAAGCTTGGAAAAAACTTAGTGAGGTAGTTCTACGTTGGTAACTAAATGCCGAGGAGGCTAAAGGGGCACTGAAAGAGGATGATGTGAGCAGTGTTCAAGGAGGGTGTAGTCACTTGTACCCAAATGATTATCCAACCCTGCCCTAAGCCTGCATTACAAGCCAGAAAAGTCCGTAGGGGATCTCCAACCGAATGTTCTTAAAGTAGTAACGAATTAAAATAAGGGCAAGCCTATGGTATGATGTGTTGTAACACTTGAAATTCTTTGTGAGTGTGAGTGTTTTGGTAAATATGTCCCTTGTATTATCTTTGTAAAATTTGCAAGTTGGGACCTTATTTCTTTTGGTAAGGGCACATGAACTGTGAGGTGTAACATTAGTTAAGTTCTTGAAGTCGGGTGCATGTGCACTCAGCTGAGAGTAACATTTAGTCAAATTGTTCGAGGCTCAAAGTTCACAAGTTGAGTAGTCTCCATATAAATAGTAGTAACTGTTCATGACGGGTGAATGGATGAAATGCATGCTTGTAGTACTGGCACTTAACAATGTCCTTGGTCATAGTTGCTTCCAGTTTTGTAGTTTAAGTCTAGGTGAGGATAGAGTCATTTTAGTTGCTTGAGGACAAGCAAGAGTTTAAGTTGGGGGTGTTGATGTGCCGGAGAATTTCGGCACATTTAATACCAAATTGCTTAAATTATAGTTTGTTTCAAGAGCATTTACCCTTTATACTTATAGAATTTTGACGTTTTGCAGTGCATGAGATGTAAATACTCAAGACCATGAAAAGAAAGCAAAGAAGCTAAAAAGTGAGGGAAACAACACTATGCGATCGCATATCTGACAAGAGAGCGTCGCATAACTTAAACGCGAAACGCATAATGCACCCAGGGATCGCAGATCGCAACAGAAAAGATAGGCCAATTTCAAGAGCTAAAGTGCGGTCGATTATGCGACCGCATAACTCATATGCGAGCCGCATACTTAACCACAGAATCCCTGGTGCCTGAAGCTTCCCCAAGAATGCGATGTCAATCTGCGGTCGCACATCAACAATGCGAACCGCAAATCAATAATGCGGTGATGACCAGGACACTAGGGTTTAGATATGCGATGAGAACATGAAGGATGCGAACCGCATTCCTGTTATGCGACAGGAATGCGATCGCATAACCTGTCTGCANGTGATGACCAGGAAACTAGGGTTTAGATATGCGATGAGAACATGAAGGAAGCGAACCGCATTCCTGTTATGCGACAGGAATGCGATTCGCATATCCTGTCGGCAGGGGCATTTTTGTCTGTGTCCTACCCGACCTTTGGCCCACTATAAAAGGATTTACTTGGGTTTTGTGGGTCATTCTTGTCCAGTCTTTGAAGAACATTCCCCTATTAGAATATTCTCTTCTTTTTGGAAGCATTATAACACTTCATTCTTGGTTTGTAAGCATTCATGACACTTAATACTCTTAGCTTTTTGTCATTTATTATGAGTAGCTAGCCTTAAATACTAAGGTTGTGGACCCTAAATGGGTGTTATGTATTTGGGTATTTAACATTGAATATATGCATAATGGGTTGTTGATATTTATTTACTCTTCATTGTACATTTCTTGTTAGTGGTTGCAAACATTAACTTATGCAATAAATTCTTTCTTAGCTTGGAAAAGTGGGTTAGAATTGGTAAGAGTAAATATCAAAGACTCAAGGCTTTAAACCTTGTTTAATAGAATCACTTAGGGATAAGATGGTTTTATTTTGCATAAAGTGATTTGGATTTCATTGCAACTCTTTTATATTTGGGAAAATTATAAAGAGGAAATACTACTCTATTATTGGAAAATATTGGGTAGCCGTCTAGAAATCAATTGCATATCAAGAACTTCCCATTAGAAATATATCATATTAATACCCATTTGCATTACACGTCATTAATAGGGGACACAACCTTGGTTCACTTAATCATATTAACTACACTTTTAATTAAATCTCATTGCTACTACTTCTATTAGATTAGTACACAACCAACCCCCATCTCCCCATTTACTAATGGAATGGAATTATGATTTGAGTTAAGAATCACACTACCAAAGTAACATTTTCACACCTATTCCCTGTGGGATTCGACCCCAACCTCGTTGGGTTATTATATTTGACTTCGACCGCTTTATACTATTTTAAAGTGTAATTTGAGCGTATCAATGATAACTTGATATGAAAATAAAATCATAACAATACATGGCCAAAATTAAAGCATATGTAAGAATATACAACCCAAAACCCAAAATATGCACTACGTGTGTGCCAGGAACTAGTGTCACGAGCGTCACGGGCAACTATCTGATTATACAAGGATCATATATATACAAGTCCACAGTCAGAATGAAATAGACGGGAAAATGAAAAAAGGAAACTTCAGGGTGCTGCCAAGGACCGCCAGGAAGAGCAGCTCACCGTGAAGTCTAATTAGCGCAAGTCAGTACCTAGCACCAGCCTGATAATCAGGAGTACCGACCTCCGGACCTGTACAGTCAAGTACAGAAGAAGAAGAAGTGCAGCATGAGTACATAAATAAATATGTACCCAGTGAGTATCCCGTCTAAACTCGAAGGAGTAGTGACGAGAGGTCGACTAGATACTCACTAAGGTCCAGCAATATAATATAAAAAGAGATATGGCTAAAGCAGTAGGCATGTGAAGCAGAAATCAACAAGTACATAGGAAAATAATGTAATCCAGGTAACAATTGAAAATGAACTGCAAGTGCCAAATCCTCCGTTTACACAATACCTGTCAATCTCACTATAGGTGACTCAGCCTCAAGTGATAAAACAATACCAGAACAAGACAACCGGCCGGAGTCATAAAGGTGGTCATAAGGACTGAGGTCATAAGCTAACCCACGATCGCGAATCATACCTGCGACTCGCGTGCTGACTCAATAGTAATA
Source organism: Nicotiana undulata (assembly GCA_005239495.1). NCBI lineage: Eukaryota > Viridiplantae > Streptophyta > Magnoliopsida > Solanales > Solanaceae > Nicotiana > Nicotiana undulata. The sequence goes on from ML297559.1 coordinate 14,703, forward strand.
AGCTGACCCATGATCGCGCATCCAGTCTGCGGCTCGTGTGCTGACTCGATAATGATAAGCTACCCACGATCGCGCATCATGCCTGCGACTCGTGTGCAGACTTTATAATGATAAGCTACCCACGATCGTGAATCATACCTGCGACTCGTGTGTTGACTCGATAATGATAAGCTACCCACGATCGCGAATCATACCTACGACTCGTGTGCTGACTCGATAATGATAAGCTACCCACGATCGCGCATCATGCCTGTGACTCGTGCGCTGACTCGATAATGATAAGCTACCCACGATCGCGAATCATACCTGCGATTCATGTGCTGACTTTATGACAAGTGCATATTCATATATAGGTTTATATGTGTACCGACTCAACAATGAACCCAATAGGACCGTGCCTATACCACTGTAGCCAACTGGGATTGAAATCATAATATTTCACCTTTCCATGTCATCTCAACAACAATCACAACTTACAATACATACAAGGTACAAATAAGTCACATAGAGGCATGCTCGTGAGTCCTAAAGCTACCCGGCATAGCAATATAGTCGCCACGTACGGACTCTCGTCACTTGGTACGTACGCGGCCCCCACAACATGTATACATAACAAATAAGGAAACTATGGGGACATTTCCCCCTTATGAGGTTGGAAAGGAGACTCACCTCGTGACTAAATCACCCCTCGGATCAAGGATGCGCCCGAATCTACCCTCGACGGCTCGCAACTAGACAAAAATAGCGTAATTGAATCAATTTGAGTTCAAAGAAGAATAATTAACCAATAAACCAAAAACTAGGCATTCTTGAAGGATTTTGGAATTTCAACCCCGGGCCCACGCGCTCGGATTCCGAAAATTCTCGAAGAGATCACTCTCCCGTAGCCTAAGGATCGTAATTATGCAACTTTTACTTGAATTCACAACAAAAATCTGGATAATTCACCAAATTCTCAAAATCCCATTTACTACCCAAAACCTAGATTTTTCTAAGATTTAGTAGTTAATTCCCTTGACAATTCATGAATTAAACTAGTAAAATAGAGTGAAATTACTTACCTCTACTGGAAGTGGGTTGAGGAATGGTTTTCTCAAGCTCTTAGAACCCTTCAATGGAGGTTGGAATGAGTGTAAATGAAGGAAACCCGAGTTTTGACATTTAAATACAGGCTGCCTACAGGGGTTTCCGCACCTGCGACCCTGGGACCGCACTTGCGAGGAAATGGCCGCACCTGCGGAAAATGGCCGGGGGTGCTGGGTTCGCACCTACGGAGTTGGGGGCCGCACCTGCGGTCCTGCTCCTGTGGAAAATGGTCCGCACCTGCGGAAGATGCACACCTGCGAGGCTGGGACCACAGGAGCGGTCCCGCACTTATGGCGGGGCAACCGCACCTGCGGTCACACCAGCTACAGCTGCACCAGTAGTGTTTTTAGCTGGTTTTTGGCCTCGTGCGGGGTCTGGGAGGCACCTGGGCCCACCCGAGGCCGCGTCCAAATATACCAACAAGTCCCAAATCATTATACGGACTTCCTCGAGCCCACGGAACACTCAAAACAACGCTAAAACTCAAAATCACATCCCAAAATCCCTGAATTCATAACTTAAGACTTTCAAACTCTAGATTCCTATAACGATGCGCCGAACCGACCTATACAACTCGGAATGACTTCAAATTTTGCAAACAAGTCATAAATGACCATACGGAACTATTCCTGATCTTGGAATTCCGTTCGGACCTCGATAACATAAAATCACGTTCCAACCCAAATTTCAAACTTAAGGAAATCCTGATTTCCGTTTCGGGCGCCGAAATGCTCCCGGGTCATCGAAAACCCAAGCCGAACATACGCCCAAGTACGAAATCATCATGTGGAGCTTCTGGAGCTATCAGAACTCGATTCTGAGGTCGTTTGCTCAAAATGTTGACCGAAGTCAAACTTGGCCAAATAGGCCAACCTTAAGGAACCAAGTGTTCCTAAAGCACTCAAACCATTCCCGAATCCTGAACCACCCGTCCCCGCAAGTCATAAAGCACGAATAGCCGCTGTGGAAGGTTTCATATAAGGGAACGGGATCCTAATACGCACAACGAACGGTCGGGTCGTTACATTCTCCCCCTCTTAAACAAATGTTCGTCCTCGAACGGGTCTAGAATCGTACCTGGAGTGCTGAATAGCTGTGGATATCTGCTCCGCATGTCCTCCTCGGACTCCCAAGTTGCCTCCTCAACTGGTTGTCCCCTCCACTGGACCTTTACTACAGAAACTGTCTTGTACCTCAATTGGCGGTCCTACCTGTCAACAATAGCAACTGGATCCTTTTCGTGGCCTAACTTCTCATCTAACTGAATTGTGCGGAAATCAACTACGTGAGAGAAGTCGACGTGATACCTCCTAAGCATGGATACGTGGAAAATCAGATGAACTCCTGATAAGGCTGGAGGTAAAGCAAGCTCATAAGCAACCTCCCCGACTCGCCTCAACACCTCGAATGGACCTATAAACCTGGGGCTCAGCTTGCCCTTCCTACCGAATCTCATGATACCCTTCATCGGCGAAACCTTTAACATAACCTTATCGCCCTCCATAAATGCTACATCACGCGCCCGCTGATCTGCGTAACTCTTCTGTCTGGACTGAGCTGTGCGGAGTCTCTCCTGAATAATCTTCACCCTATCCAAAGCATCTCTCACCAGATCGGTGCCATATAACTTGGCCTCGCCAGGCTCAAACCACCCGATAGGAGAACGACATCGCCGACCATATAAAGCCTCGAATGGAGCCATCTCAATGTTGGACTGATAACTGTTATTGTATGCGAACTCCGCCAAAGGCAAGAATTGGTCCCACAGACCGCCAAAATCAATCACACAAGCCCTGAGCATATCCTCCAAAATCTGAACTGTACGCTCTGACTGGCCATCAGTTTGAGGGTGAAATGCTGAACTGAGGTCTATCTGAGTGCCCATCTCGCTGTGCAAAGCCCTCCATAAGTGCGAAGTGAATTGAGCACCTCGATCTGATATAATAGACACCGACGCACCATGCAACCAGACTATCTCTCGAATATAAATCTGAGCAAGACTCTCTGTAGTGTAAGTAGTAGCCACAGGAATGAAATGCGCCGATTTGGTCAATCTATCCACAATGACCCAGACCGCGTCAACCTTCCGCAAAGTCTAAGGCAACCCAACCACGAAGTTCATAATGATGCGCTCCCATTTCCACTCAGGAATGGGCATCTGTTGAAACAAGCCTCCTGGCCTTTGGTGCTCGTACTTGACCTGCTGATAATTGAGACACCTAGCCACATACTACACTATATCATTCTTCATCTGCCTCCACCAGTAATGCTGCTTCAAATCACGATACATCTTCGTCGCTCCTGGATGAACAAAATACCGAGAACTGTGCGCCTTTGCTAGAATCCTCTCCCTCAGGCCATCAATATCAGGAACACACAATCGGCCTTGGAGTTTCAGAACACCATCCTCGCCCAAGGTAACCTCCTTGGCCCCACCCTGGACGACCATATCCCGAAGCTCTGCAAGACATGGATCATCAACTGTCGAGCCTTAATCTCCCCCAACAATGAAGACTGAGCAACTACATGAGCCAAAACTCGACGAGGCTCCAAAAGGTTCAATCTCACAAGGCGATTGGCCAATGACTGAATGTCCAAGGCTAAAGGACTCTTCTCAGCTGCAATGTAGGCCAAGCTACCCATACTCGCTGCCCTCCTGCTCAAAGCATCTGCTACTACATTCGCCTTGCCTAGGTGATACAAAATAGTGAGATCATAGTCTTTTAACAACTCAAGCCACCTCCCTGCCTCAAATTAAGGTCCCTCTGCTTAAACAAATGCTGCAAACTGCGGTTGTCAGTGTAGACCTCACATGACACACCATACAAATAGTGCCGCCAAATCTTCAACGCATGAACAATCGCCGCCAACTCTAAGTCGTGCACAGGATAATTCTTTTCATGAACCTTCAACTGGCGCGAAGCATAAGCAATAACCTTGCCATCCTGCATCGACACACATCCCAACCCGACGCGTGAAGCGTCACAATATAGAGTATACATCCCAAACTCAGAAGGCAATGATAGAACTGGTGCTGAGGTCAATGCTGACTTGAGCTTCTGAAAGCTCGCCTCACACTCGTCGGACCATTGAAACGGGGCATTATTCTGAGTCAATCTAGTCAATAGAGCTGCAATAGAAGAGAATCCCTCCACAAATCATCGATAATAGCCTGCTAGACCCAGAAAACTCCTGAACTCTGAAGCTGAAGTAGGACGCGACCAACTCTGAACTGCCTCAATCTTCTGCGGATCAACCTTGATACCCTCTCCAGATACCACATGCCCTAGAAATGCCACCGACTCCAACAAAAACTCGCACTTGGAGAACTTAGCATATAGCTTCTGCTCTCGCAAGGCCTGAAGCACAACTCTCAAATGCTGCTCGTGCTCACCAAGGCTCCGTGAGTAGATCAATATATCATCAATGAAAACAATAACGAAGAAGTCGATAAACGGCCTGAACACCCTATTCATCAAGTCCATAAATGTTGCTGAGGCATTAGTCAAGCCTAAGGACATCACTAGAAACTCATAATGGCCATATCTGGTGCGAAATGCAGTCTTCGGAACATCAGAAGCCCGAATCTTCAACTGGTGATAACACGATCTCAGATCAATCTTAGAAAACACCCGATCACCCTGCAACTGGTCAAACAAATCATCAATGCGCGGTAGAGGATACTTGTTCTTGATGGTCACCTTATTCAACTGTTGATAGTCAATGCACATCCGCATAGACCCATCCTTATTCTTTACAAATAAGACCGGAGCACCCACCGGTGATACACTCGGCCTGATGAACCCCTTGGCCAACAACTCCTCAAGCTGCAGTTTCAACTTCTTTATCTCCTTAGGAGCCATACGATAAGAGGGAATGGAAATGGGCTGAGTATCTGGAGCCAAATCAATACAAAAGTCTATATCTCGATCTGGAGGCATGCCTGGAAGATCTGAAGGGAACACATATGGAAACTCTCGAACAACAGGCACTGAATCAATGGTAGGAGACTCGGCGGTGGTGTCCCGCAGAAAAGCAAGGTAAGCTAAGCAACCCTTCCCGACCATATGCCGAGCCTTCATATAGGAAATGACCCGACTGAATGCACTAACTGAAGAAACCCTCCATTCCAACCTCGGCGACTCAAGCATGGCTAATGTAACTGTCTTGGCATGGCAATCCAACATAACATGATAAGGAGATAGTCAATCCATGCCCAAAATAACCTTAAAATCAACCATATCGAGCAATAACAGGTTTGCTCTGGTCTCAAGTCCACAGAAGGTAATCACACAAGATCGGTAGACCCGGTCTACTACCACAGAATCGCCTACAAGAGTGGACACATACAAAGGAGAACCCAAGGACTCACGAGGAACATCCAGAAAATGAGCAAATAATGCGGAAACATATGAGTATGTAGACCCTGGATCAAATAAAACTGAAGCCTCCCTACCACAGACTGCAATAATACATGTAATCACGGCGTCTGATCTGGCCGGAATATCATAGAATCTGGCTATAGCACCTGAAGACTGAGCTCCCCCAGAACGAGCTGGAGCTGACTGACCCCCTCCTAACTGGCCTCCCTCTCTAGGACGACCCCTGCCAACCTGACCCCCACCCCTAGGTGGTCGAACTGATGGTGCTGAAATCATAGGCTGGTGACTCTGCTGCACGACCTTGCCTCGATAGTGGGGGCAATCCCTCCTCACGTGGCCTAAGTCCCCACATACGTAACATCTCAAATGTGACATATCCTGTTGTCCTATGGAGTAAGAGTCCCGAATGGCCGGAGTGCGATGAGAATCATTTTCCACAGCACTAAAATAGGAACCGGAGGATCTCTGACGGCTGGAATAACCACTGGATGAACTGTGGATGGCTGGAAGACGGTAGGAGCGCTCTGACATGGAGCTGAACTGAGGCCTCGCTGAAACACCCCTGGCAGGTAGTGGAGGTGTTGTATATGAAGGCCTATTGAACTGACCGCCTCCGAACTGACCCCTGCCCCTTAGCTGGAGCGCCCCTGAAGTCACCTAAGAATCTGGCCCTCTTGTCCTGCTGACCCTGCAGACCCTTCTCCCTGCTCCTCAGTCGGTAACCCTCAATCCGTCGAGCTATATCGACTACAAGCTGGTACGGGGTACCCATCTCTACCTCTCTGGCCATAGAGGTCCTGATACCTGGATGTAAGCCTGCCACGAACCGCCGCACCCTCTCCGCATCATTGGGCAATATCATGAGAGCATGGCGGGATAACTCTGAAAACCTCGCCTCATAATCCGTCACGGACATGTGCCCTACTCTAACCGCTCAAACTGACCCTGGAGCTCCTCCCTCTCAGATGACGGAATGTATCTACCCAGAAATAGCTGAGTAAACTGACTCCACGTTACAGGAGAAGAATCCGCTAGCCTTCTAAAAACATATGACTGCTACTAGCGGCGAGCTCGACCCTCAAGCTGAAATGTAGTGAAGTCTACCCCATGCGACTCCAATATCCTCATGTTGTGCAGTCTGTCCCTGCACCTATCAATGAAATCCTGGGAATCCTCGCCCCGCTCACCCCCGAAGACTGGAGGGAGAAGCCGGGTCCATCTATCTGGCATCTTCTACTGGTCGCCCTCTACAACTGGCCTGGGATCTGGCTGTGCTACTATAGGCTGAACTCCACCCACGGGCGGTGTACCCGGAGTGTGATATGCTGCTGCCTGTCCGGTGGCCTGAGCGGTAGGGGTCTGAACTCCCCCTCCCGCCTGGGAAGTGCCAGGATCTGCTGGAAGTACACCTTCCTGGGACATGGAGTCCATGAATCTCAACATGCGACCCATGACTTCCTGGAAGCCTGGCGCCGTCGTAAAGTTCGTTGGAGTAGGAGCAACATGAGGCAAATCATCCCGCTCCTCGATAATAGGATCCTCAAGTGGTGCAACTGGTACAACTTTGGGACGCCCTCGTCCCCTACCTCGAACAGGTGCCTTACCCCGGCCCCTACCACAGCCTCGAGCGGCGGGGGTAACAGCCTCTCCCGGATCAGGAGCATGAGAAGCACGTGTCCTCACCATCTGTGAGAGAGTAGGAGATCAAATTTGAGTACATCATCTGTTGCACGATAGGATATGAACAAAGAGGAGTTTCTTAACACCCTATAGCCTCCTGAAGATAAGTACAGACGTCTCCATACCGATCCGCAAGACTCTACTGGGTCTGCCCGTGACTCGTGAGACTACGTGAACCTAAGGCTCTGATACCACGTTGTCGCGACCCAAATCCTAATTTAGGTCGCGATGGCGCCCAACAGCGGGGTTAGGCAAGCCAATATGAATTACACTAGGTGTTACCCTTCCCATTTTATTAGACAAGTCAATATTTACCAGTTTAAGACAATTAAACATGATGATAGCTTGATATGAAAATAAAAACATAACAATACATGGCCAAAATTAAAGCATATGTATGAATATACAACCCAAAACCCAAAATATGCACTACGTGTGTTCCAGGAACTAGTGTCACGAGCGTCACGGGCAACAATCTGAGTATACAAGGATCATATATATACAAGTCCACAGCCTGAATGAAATAGACGGGAAAATGACAAAAGGAAACTTCAGGGTGCTGCCAAGGACCGCCAAGAAGAGCAGCTCACCGTGAAGTCTAATCAGCGCAAGTCAGTACCTAGCACTGGCCTGATAATCAGGAGTACCGACCTCCGGACCTGTACAGTCAAGTACAGAAGAAGAAGAAGTGCAGCATGAGTACATAAATAAATATGTACCCAGTGAGTACCCCGTCTAAACTCGAAAGAGTAGTGACGAGAGGTCGACTAGATACTCACTAAGGTCCAACAATATAATATAAAAAGAGATATGGCTAAAGCAGTAGGCATGTGAAGCAAAAATCAACAAGTACATAGGCAAATAATGTAATCCAGGTAACAATTGAAAATGAACTTCAAGTGCCAAATCCTCCGTTTACACAATACCTGTCAATCCCACTATAGGTGACTCAGACTCAAGTGATAAAACAATACCAGAACAAGACAATCGGTCGGAGTCATAAGGGTGGTCATAGGGACTGAGGTCATAAGCTAACCCACGATCGCGAATCATACCTGCGACTCGCGTGCAGACTCAATAGTAATAAGCTGACCCACGATCGCGCATCTAATCTGCGACTCGTGTGGTGACTCGATAATGATAAGCTACCCACGATCACATATCATGCCTGTGACTCATGTGCTGACTCGATAAGTGATAAGCTACCCACGACCACGAATCATACCTGCGACTCGTGTGCTGACTCGATAATGATAAGCTACCCACGATCGCGAATCATACCTGCGACTCGTGTGCTGACTCAATAATGATAAACTACCCACGATCACGCATCATTCCTGCGACTCGTGTGCTGACTTGATAATGATAAGCTACCCACGATCGCGAATCATACCTGCGACTCGTGTGCTGACTCGATAACAAGTGCATATTCGTATATAGGTTTATATGTGTACCGACTCAACAGTGAACCCAACAGGACCGTGCCAATACCACTGTAGCCAACTGGGATTGAAATCATAATATTTCACCTTTCCATGTCATCCCAACAACAATCATAACTTACAATACATACAAGGTACAAATAAGGCACATAGAGGCATGCTCGTGAGTCCTAAAGCTACTCGACATAGCAATATAGTCCCCAAGTACGGACTCTCGTCACTTGGTACGTACGCGGCCCCCACAACATGTATACATAACAAATAAGGAACCTATGGGGACATTTCCCCCTTATGAGGTTGGAAAGGAGACTCACCTCGTGACGAAATCACCCCTCGGATCAAGGATGCGCCCGAATCTCCGAAATCTACCCTCGACGGCTCGCAACTAGCCAAAAATAGCGTAATTGAATCAATTTGAGTTCAGATAAGAAGAATTAACCAATAAACCCAAAAATAGGCATTCTTGAAGGATTTTGGAATTTCAACCCCAGGCCCACGCGCTCGGATTCCGAAAATTCTCGAAGAGATCACTCTCCCGTAGCCTAAGGATCGTAATTATGCAACTTTTACTTGAATTCACAAAAAAAATATGGATAATTCACCAAATTCTCAAAAATCCCATTTACTACCCAAAACCTAGATTTTTCTAAGATTTAGTGGTTAATTCCCTTGACAATTCATGAATTAAACTAGTAAAATAGAGTGAAATTACTTACCTCTACTGGAAGTGGGTCGAGGAATGGTTTTCAAGAGCTCTTAGAACCCTTCAATGGAGGTTGGAATGAGTGTAAATGAAGGAAACCCGACTTTTGACATTTAAATTTAGGCTGCCTACAGGGGTTTCCGCACCTGCGACCCTGGGACCGCACCTGCGGAAAATGGCCGGGGGAGCTGGGTTTGCACCTGCGGAGTTGGGGGCCGTACCTGTGGTCTCGCTCCTGTGGAAAATGGTCCGCACCTGCGAGGCTTGGACCGCAGGAACGGTCCCGCACCTGCGGCTGGGCAACCGCACCTGCGGTCACACCAGCTATAGCTGCACCAGCAGTGTTTTTAGCTGGTTTTTGGCCTCATGCGGGGTGTGGGAGGCACCTGGGCCCACCCGAGCCCCCGTACAAATATACCAACAAGTCCCAAATCATTATACGGACTTGCTCGAGCCCACGGAACACTCAAAAAATTGCTAAAACTCAAAATCACATCCCAAAACCCCTTAATTCATAACTTAAGTTTTTCAAACTCCAGATTTCTATAACGATGCGCCGAACCTATCTATACAACTCGAAATGACTTCAAATTTTGCAGATAAGTGATAAATGACCATACGAAACTATTCCCAATCCCGAAATTCCGTTAGGACCTCGATAGCATAAAATCACGTTCCAATCCAAATTTCAAACTTAAGGAAATCCTAATTTCCATTTCGGGCGCCGAAATGCTCCCGGGTCATCGAAAAACCGAGCCGAACATACGCCCAAGTCCAAAATCATATTACAGAACTATTGGAGCTGTCAGAACTCAATTCTGAGGTTGTTTGCTCAAAATGTTGACCGAAGTCAAACTTGGCCAAATAGGCCAACCTTAAGGAACCAAGTGTTCCTAAAGCACTCAAACCATTCCCGAATCCTGAACCACCCGTCCCCGCAAGTCATAAAGCACGAATAGCCGTTGTGGAAGGTTTCATTTAAGGGAACGGGATCCTAATACGCAAAACGACCGGTCGGGTCGTTACAACTTGTTAATGAAATATTTCGTACGCTATTGTTGATGTTGTTCTTATTGTATTGCTCTGGTTGTTGTTATTGATATATGGTATTGGAGGAGGCCCTTGTTACATGGGATATGTTGTCCAATTTACTTAAACGAGCTACTATTTTAAGTTGCGGACTTAGCCTTTACTCAGCACTGGTTTTGAATCTCCTTATGCTTGGTATATTGAGTTGAGTTCTTTGAAGAATTTCTTGGATGGTATTAAGGAATCAACGAATTTAAGTTATGTTAAGGATATCCCTTATTTCCTTTTGGCATGATCTATATGATACAAACGAATAAAGAAAATGAGTTTCGTCAAAGTTTGACAATTTGGGATAAAATACGGTCCGAGCTATAATACTCGGTATTTATGGACTAGTACCATATAAGGTACCACATGACCATAATAGTAAGATGTAAAAAGTGTGTTAAAAGTGAGTAATATTTTAGGTAATTTGAGATAATTTCTAATTATGTGGATAATTGGATAATTATTGGTTAATGGGAGATTAACAAATTAATTAAGGAATTAAGTGGATAATATTGGATAAGGACTAACCCCTTAACGTGGCAGCCCCAAAAGCCACAACATATGACTCTTAAGTCATTCTTCAAGGTGACATTTTAAGAGATTTGGGTGGCCAACTAAGCCACAAAGTAGGGCCCACTCCCAAAGGTTAAGAAAACCTTTCTAATTCATTTTTTGAATCTCTACAATGACAAGGAAACTTCAGCAACTCATTCAAAATGTTATCAACTACTCATTCAAAATGTTATCAATGTGACTTCGCTACCAAAAATCATATGAGACTATGTAATGTTATAACAACGGGAATTTTCGATTCTAAGGGAGTACGCTGCAATATTTCTCAAAAAATATCATATGAATTTTTCCTACTTCGATCCGCCGTTAATTATTTTTTTGCAACCAACGTGTGTTGGAGGGATTATCAAGAGAATCGGTTCAAATATGTTAAGGTTATCCCTTCTTTCTTTTGGCATGATCTACACAACATAAGCGAACGAGCAAATGCACAATTTCCATAAATGACTCTATTCATAGGAATACTATAGATGCTTATGTTCTTGATTCCCCATGTGTCATATTATTCTATCATCTGTTCATGGGTCTCAGAAAAATACGTAAGTTGAAAAAGTTTATTTCATGATAGTAATCAAAGGTATAATGATCTTATGACGTTCCGAGAGATTTTATTGACATACTTCTCATGCATTGCATTCATTTATACATGTACATTGACACATGAACATATGGCGTTATATAGGCGTATATATGTATATAGGATATGGGAAAAGGTTACGACGTTATATATGCACCACCATCTGATCAACTGGTATACGTTGATGATTTGCCCACAGTGGAAGAGATGATATGATGGGATGCCCTCAGAGGCTTGATGATGTTATGAACACACGTATCTATGCACGCCATTACATTCATATGAATATGCATGACACTATAAGTAGTTCATGATTTACAGAGTTATCCAGACTTATAGGTTGAGTCATTTACTCCATGTTTCTTCCATGTCTTTTATATACTTATTTATGTGCCTTACATACTCGGTACATTATTTGTACTGACGTCCTTTTGTTGGGGACGCTGCATTCATGCCCGCAGGTATAGTCAATCAGTTTGACGAGCCCTCATAGTAGATGAGATTAGCATTCAACGAAGGATCGGTAAGACTCCACCTCATTCGGGAGTGCAGTCGAGTCTATGAGTCTTCCTGTCAGAATTTTGCTACAGACTTATGGGTAGACCGGTACCCTATCCCATTTGATGTCAAATACTTTTAGAGGCTTTGTAGACAGAGGTTCATTTTGTACAGTATGTCAGAGGCCTTGACGACCCATGTGTATTCATGTTTTAAGAAAGGTGGTTCATTATACAGTGCGTTCCCACTTATAGCGTATACATTACGAGTTATGGCCATGTTGGCCCAGTTACCAATGATAGTATAAGAAGAAAGATACGTTATGTTGGTACTCGGTATAGTAAGGTACCGGGTGCCCATCGCAGCCCATCGGTTTGGGTCGTGACAATTGCCATCTTCTTGACGAAAACCCATACTGTCGGTCATCTTGTCGGGTCATAGGCTTATCTACGCATTGGGATTGAAGAGCAATAGGAAACTAAGGAACATCGGGGACTGGTGGATACGCTTAGCGAACTGTTTGATAGATTTGGGTATCTAGAAAGCTATGATATGCATCATGAAGAGTTTCAGTTTGATAGGGAAATGTGGGAGGACCTTCGCCCTTTGACCTTTTCTTCACCATTACTGGAACTTTGTTTTCCATAGTGGAAAGGGCGAATCAACATCAATGTGCTACCTCTTGGTAATGGCCACATTCGGGGAAATTTGCGGGTCACACTTGTCCCAATGCTATTGATAGACATGTTCAAGGCACTATCAACATGTTCGAGGGGATATAACTTCTTTAAGGGTTGCAAACTTCTATTGGAAAAATCGACTACAGAGCATTTCTTTCAAAGATATCCAATCATAAATTACTTCGCGGGCACTAGTAGTATAATCTGCAGACAGGAAGAGAGAATGAGGCATTGGGGAAAAGCACATGGTCGGGAAGAGAGTTTGACAACTCACGCTTTCTTGGCTAAGCAGCAGAGCAATCGTGAGGTGGCTAAGTGGCAGAGCAATCGTGAGGGTGTTGGAGAAATATTTCATTGAGCTGATGAGTGATGGTAGGCTATAATCTTGTGCTTTAGTCGCTTATTACACTCTAATTTACTGCACTTTAATTGAGTTTGAGCTTTAATTGCTAGTGTTTTGCACTAATTGTGTGTTTTATGCCTTGTAGGAGTGATTCCGATCTATGTAGATGTTATGGAATGAATTCAAGCTATTCTGGAGCTTTGAAGTCTGAGTAAAAGCCCAAGGATTAAGTTAGGACTGTGTTCGGGGATAAACGGATGATAGTGCACTTTAAGAATGAAACGAGGAATCGAGCAGACATACTGCGTATTGTCTAGTAAAATGCACATAACCTTTCACTCAAAAATCCATTTAGGCTTCACATCATATTGTTGTAAAGCTATTTAAAAGGTCTAAAACTTTTATGTTTTACATTTTCCTGGGCACGCAGTTGAGGGAGAACAGTGTGAAATATGGGCAACCGAGTGAGCAAGCACACATCCAGGTGCGCGGCCGCACACGTCCAATTCCGGAAAAGTGTCCTATTTCGCATAGGAGAAGGTGTTTTCATTTGGGCCCGACCCTACTTGGTATATATACATGTAAAAACGGTATTTTCTGGACTTTTGAAATATCTTAGACCCAAGGAAGCCAAGAAGGAGGCAGAGAAGCAAAAGCTCAAGGATTTCATCACTCAATCCTAACTCAAGACAAGAGTTTGGATTGTTTATGTTTTCCTTTAACTTAAAAATTGTTATGATGAATTACTCCATATACATGGATTAGTTCTCTTTAGGTTTTAATGGATTTGGTGTATTTATACTTGTTTATGGATAATTAACTTTAGTTTTTATGTATTGAATCATTTTGGATATTTTAATCGTTGCTTCTATATTCACTAGTTCATGTAATCGGGAGAGGCATAACTTGTGATATTGTTGCTTTATATTTTGTTGGTTGAAGTCATTAATACTATTTAATAATCGAAAAAGGCTAGTTGAATTGTTGACTGAACCTAGTTAGGAGAATAATTGAGAGAGGTTCTCCTAAAGACCAATCCACTACGAATTCTTGCATATCTTCACGTATTTGAAGTTGGTTCATCTTTTGATGTTGAGACTTAATCGAGAGAAGAGTTTCTACTAGAAAATTGAACTAATAACCAAGTGAATTCGAGAGATTCACTTGAACAATAGAAGTGAATTATCTAGAGTTAGATCCTAAACATTTGTCTTGCACCTATCCTATCAACCCTATCTTCTCCCAATTGATAACTTCCTTTGCTTAGTGATGTCATTTGTCGATAGTTTAGACTCTTAGTTAACTTTAGTTTAAATCACATAAATCTCCATTGTTGATCATCCTGGATAGAAATATAGCTACAAACTACGATAATACTGTTTAACTCCAATCCATGTGGATATAATATTTTAATTTTACTATATTCGACTAGCAAACATATTTTAGTGTGTGTTTCAAGCTTGTCAAATTTTGACGTCATTGCCGGGGATTGGAAATGAATAGTATTTGAAATAGTTTGTAGTGCTAATTTAGGATTTTTTTTAATCTCTTTTTACGTTTGGTGTTCTTTGACTGTACGCAGGTTGCACGTTATATCGGTGCATGACTCGATCTTCTGGGAAAGAATTGCAACCATACGAACCATAAATCGAGAAACAACTACAATAGTTGAGTAAGGAGAGAAATCTCCGCGAGAAAATAGAGTAGGTTGGTCAATCCTCAACCAAAGAAAAGATGGACAGAGATGATGATAATGTTGATTTTGCTGTGAGAGAGGCTGCCCAACTCCGAGAGAAAGCTGCAAGGGATGCTGAAGAAGCAACACTGAGAGATGCACTGTGATGACCCAAAAGGGTCATCCTAAGTATTTCCAGCTAAATCTGTGTTCTGAGGCCTCGAAAGCCTCCGTTAATCTCACCTCGATATGCGTGTGCAGCCCGGGCAGGTAGCCGGGAAACTTCCATGTGAAAATTTGATAAAAATGGATTTTTGAATTGAATAATTGAATAAAGTTGACTTTGGTTAACATTTTTGGTAAACGGATCCGGACCCGTGATGTGACGGTCCCGGAGGGTCCGTAGGAAAATATGGGACTTGGGCGTATGCCCGGAATCGAATTCCGAGGTCCCAAGCCTGAGAAATGAATTTTTAAAGAAAATTATTTTCTGAAAATAATAAAGGCTTTTGAAAATGAATAATTATGTGAAAACCGGGTTACTGGGCCCGTATTGTAGTTCCGGAGCCCGGAACAGGTTTGTTATATGTTATTTGTCCTATCTGTGGAATTTGGTGTAAAACGGGCTTGATTTGATTGGTTTCAGATCCAAATGAGGAAAAATGGAGTTAATGAACTTGTGGGGTTTCTAAAGAATTTAAAATTTGGCTTGAGAGGTGATTTTATGTTCCCGAGGTCCGAATGAAATTCCGAGACTGGGAATAGTTCTGTTGTGTCATTCATAACTTATCTGCAAAGTTTGAAGTCATTCCGAGTTGTGTGGGTCGGTTTGGCGCGTCGTTATAGAATCCTAGAATTCAAAATTCTTAAGTGTTGAATTTAGGGGTTTTGGAGGGTGATTTTGAGTTTTAGCGTGGTGTTGAGTGTTTCGTGAGCTCGAGCAAGTCCGTTTTATGATTTTAGACTTGTTGATATTTTTTGACGGGGGCTCGGGTGGGCCCAGGTGCCTCCCGGACCCCGCGCGAGGCCAAAAACCAGCAAAAACCACTGCTGGTGCACAGCAGCTGGTGTGAACGCAGGTGCGGTTGCCCAGCCGCAGGTGCGGGATCGCCCCTGCGGTCCCAGCTTTCGCAGGTGCGACATCCATCGCAGGCGCGACTTTTTCTCCGCTGGAGCAGTACCGCTGGTGCGGCTCCCAACTTCGCAGGTGCGAGCCCAGGGGCCCAGGCCTCCTTCCGCAGGGAAGACCATTTCCTCGCAGGCGCGAGACCGCACCTGCGGTCCTGAGGTCGCAGGTGCGGAAACCCCTGTTGGCAGCCCCTCTTAGATGCCCAAAATTTCGGGTTTTTCTCATTTCATCAATCTTCAACCTCCATTAGAGAGCCTCCAAGCTTGGGCAACACCTTCCACGACCACCCACTGTAAGAGGTAAGTTAAAACCCCATAAACTTCTAATTTTAACACTAATTCCTAGTTAAAATCACTACTAAATCATCTAAAAATCATAGAGTT
>ML297559.1:31575-90658 GCA_005239495.1 Nicotiana undulata
AGTTTTATTCGTCGCACGAGGGGACATGCCGTGTTGACTGGGTGTTATTATACATGCACGAGGGGACATTTCGTGCCGAGTGATTGTGAGGTTATTTACGAGGGGACATTCCGTGCCGAGTGTTATTATATATGCACGAGGGGACATTCCGTGCCGAGTGACTGTGAGGTTATGCACGAGGGGACATGCCGTGCCTTTCCTGTTCATTATATGTTTGAGAAGCTATATTTCTGCCTTGTCTTTACGTTTCATTTATTACCTTGTACTGCTGTGCTAGCATACTGTTACCCTATCTCCCCAGCATGTTCTCCCCGTATCTGTCTTACTTGCTTATTTCTGTTGCCATTTTTCCTGCTATTATATAAAATTGCACAGGTACATATGTTGTGTTGGTCCTAGCCTCGTCACTACTTCGCCGAGGTTAGGCTCGACACTTACTCAGTACATGGGGTCGGTTGTACTGATGCTACACCTGCACTTCTTTATGTTGTGCAGACTACGCAGCCGGACCCGGAGATCACTGACGATCGGAGCATCTCATTCAGTCACACAGGAGACTCGAGGTAGACCCGCAGACGTTCGTGGGCCTTGACGTCACCTTCTACTTTCCACTTTCAGCTCTGTCTTACCTTGTATTTCAAAGACAGTCATATGTATTTATTTCAGACCATTTGTTTGTAGTAATCTCTTAGATAGTCCGTGAGTATGTGACACC
This sequence comes from Nicotiana undulata, assembly GCA_005239495.1. NCBI lineage: Eukaryota > Viridiplantae > Streptophyta > Magnoliopsida > Solanales > Solanaceae > Nicotiana > Nicotiana undulata. The sequence continues at coordinate 32,291 of ML297559.1, forward strand.
AGTTCTGGGATTTGTTTATGGGTTTTATTTCGAAAAGTGCTATGTTGTATTTTGGGTTATTTTGTTAAATTTTATATGGTGGGCCATCGAAGCCTTGGTTATCTTGTTCGTATTTGTTGTTAATAAGTTTTATTTAGTTCGAACGTTGGCTTGTCTAGCGGGTTCAACGTTAGATGCAGTCATGGCCCGAAGGTGGGAATTTAGGGTCGTGACATGCACAATTTCTTATAAAGATGAGAGGGTTTAAGAATGGGTCAGAATCAGCCCTTGGGTGCAGATAAGTTCGGGAACGTAGTCCCTGGCCAAGGGAGACCACTTGGAGATTATGGCAGATCGGCTTACTGTCACACCCCCTTTTTGCCCTCTCCTTTCGGATCGGTCAGGGCTTTTGACATTATTGGAAAACTGGCTTCCTTTTGGGAAAGGGGTATATAAAGTAATTGAAGAGTCGCCACCTAACGAGTTAAGGTGAGTTAGGGAACCTATTAAGGATCATTACGACAATATTGGAATAACCAGAGATTTGGGTAAGGGCTTGAAATTACTTTGAGGGGAAGGTGTTAGGCACCCCTCAAAGCCCACAACTGTGGTTCCTGGCCAAACAAACTTTGTGAATTTGAGACAAGTAGCACATAAACAATGAAAACATGTGGGTAGAAGAGATAACAGGTTTTGAAAAAGGTTTGCAGTCTAAGCACACATATGTACTAAAGTTTAAAAGATTTGAAGTCTAAACACATGTAGAAGATTCTTTAAAAGATTTATAGCCTATATATATATATATAGGGAATAGGGGGGGTCCTAAGTTGTTTATCCTATAGGATCACTTCGGTACAATTCCCTGTAATCACTCCTCAAAAGAGGGGCTACACGTGGCATTAGCGCACCGATCATCATAACCATATCTACACTTTTCCACCCCTTAGCGGTTATTTAAACGAGTTATATTTAACGACCTCTATTGTGTGCTGTTACCTGTCCCTTCTTAGTGGTCCCTGGAGGAATTTAGGACCTCTACCTATGGGCAATTCTAGACAGACCCCTAAGGTTAAAAGGAGAAAATACTAAGGCGACAGGCAAGAACAAATAGGACTTTAGCAGATAAAACAGAAAAAAAGCAATTAAGAGGCTCAGATTTACCTCCACAAATATTGCATGTAAACATCACGTCTCAATCACAAACAAGGGTAGTACCATTAAACAGGATCCTAAAACATGATGTCTAGGTGAGTATCATAACACAAGAGATATACAGATTTGATTTATAACTTCAGAAGCAGGGCCCTAATCGATTTGCTTACTGATTTTAAACCTGTTAAGCATTAAGCAGTAAACAACAAGAGAGGCAGTTTCTAGTTTTATTTTTATTTTTCTTCAGAGGTTGAATACCTAAAGTTTTCCTAGGTGTGGGGGTAATGCACAATAGTTACCAGTATCATTAATGCTGTTTTAAAAAATTGTTACACCCACAACATGCAATTCTAGGTGTTGCAGCATATACATATATTATGACTAATTTTTACTTAAACAGGGTAAATCAAATGTGAGGTTGTTTTATACCCTTTTTCATGCATCAATAACTTAACTAGGTGTGACTGAGCGAGTGCAAATGAGATCCTAAAACAGGGTATCTAGTATGACCATACAAAATGCAGAATGATTTATGTGCGAAATTCCTAAAGTAGGATATCTAAATGCATAGCACGATTTCAGGATATGCAGAACTCCTAAAGCATGATTTCTAAATGCACAGAAAGTTACAGCATTGTTAGGCATGACTCCAAAAAATGTGCAGAAACAACAATTCGTGTTAATGTTGTTACTTAGCGTAGAAGCAGGATTTCTAAGTGATAAATAGGTCCAAATGAGATGTTGAAGCAGTAAACCTAAACATGATATCTGATGAATGACATTCTTTGAATGTGTTGGTCCTAAACCTTGATCCTAATGCGCATATAAGAAAATGTAAACTTATGGCACGATTTCTACCCATTGATATAGATACCCTATATATCTACCCTCCCTTTTCACTATCCATCCCCAATATTTGTTTACAACAATTATTACAAACCAATATTGAATGAATTACATAAATAAATAAGGAAAAATAAGAAGTTACACTATAGGGAGCCTGAAAATAGGCCAGATTTCCAAAATCTCAAATGCTCAGATGTTTCATAGCCTTTCTCATATCCGGGTGTGTCAGAGTTCCCTAAGGACCTCAAGGGATCCCGGGCAGTGCTCACACCCAGATTTCACAACCATAATTGAGTAAGTGCAGTGTGGAAGAGCCAGCTCTAATGCATCAGAGTTCAGAGGGATCTCATAGGGATCCCTAAGCAGTCACACATTAGAGGGGCAGAACTTAAGGACCTAAGAGTAGAGTGAGAGTGCTTAACATAGTTTTGAAAAAGTTTTAGTGAGAAAACTGTGTGAAAGGAGACTTGTTTGAAATAGCTTTGTAAAATAAGAGAGAGAGAGTTGTCTTATAAAACAACTTTTGATAAGAGTTAGACAATTAACAATCAACACGTCAAACATGGAACCAAACAAGTTTAGTAACACCCAAAGAACATAGAACCAAGGCAGGTTCAACAACACAAACCTTCACATAGGGGTAATAGGGATTGGGGTACATAGAGCACATAGTATGGTGAACACATAACAGGTAGAAGTCTAGTAATTGGTACAGATAGGGAGACATAGACTCAGGAATACTAATTAGACATAGTCCCAGAATCAGAATGCTTAGGGGATTCAGTAGAGTATGGGATCAACATAGTTTAAAATTAACAAAGAATCATACAAGTCTAGAATACATACTGCTTTTCGAAGGAGATTCGTACTAGAAAACATGATAGAGCAAGAACACATTGAGACATACTATAAAAGAGGGGTAACATATTCATGCTGATCCTAAGGAAAGAGTATATAAGATGCTAAGTGAACAACAATGTAAAAATGTCAAGTACAGGTTTCACAGCAAAACCATAGATAGAAACAGACTAAAAACAAGATAAATTGAAGTAGTAAAAGAAACATATTATTTTTTGGGACTTAGATTGAAGTCAGGACATACCAGTAGAGAGACAGTAAACAGAAAGTGAGAAGCAAGAGAGTATAGTAATCAGCCTTGGCTTACAGCCGGCTGACTTAGAGCAATAGCAAGTGATCAGAGAAAAGAGAGCAGAAAGTTTGAGTTATGAAAGAGAGAGAGCTTTTGAAGCAAAGTGTTCGTGTGTTGTGTTGATGAAATAGCAGTGTATATATAGTTTGAAATTAGGTAGAAAATAAGGTAAGAGTCAATAGTCCAACAGTGATTAGGGAATTAGGTACCAATCAGTGTAAGTACTCTCTCTAATTAAGGAGTTAAATTTAAACGGTAATAAGAAGATAATAAATAAGGAAGGAAATCATATAAGGCTGAATATAACACATAAGGAAATAGTTTCAACATAGAACAAGTATAAAACATGTAATAGAGGCTTGGTTCAGGAAATCTAATTAGGGAAAATGCTTAAGAATTAGTTTGATAGTATAATCGATCATAAAATAAGGTAAAAAATAAACTAAGGTCGGAGAATCAATAGAGAATATCATATCAATCACATGGAATCAATGATTCAAACAGAAAATAGTATTAATCAAAGGAAAATACCACATGTAAACGGAATAAACACATATTAGGCAAGAATAGGCAAAATAGGGTAAAAAGAATAACATAAATCAGGGATTCGAACTAGAGCATAATATGAACTGACGGAGTAAACATGATATAGGCGGAAGAAGCAGAGAATCAGAAACCTTAATGAGGTAAAAATCACAAAGCACAGAATGTTCATGAGAAACAAGCACACATGCGGATTAAACGAACATATTATCAAAGACAATCTCAAAATTAGGGCTTTTAATATGATAAATCAGGTAAAAAGGAAAAAACATAAGTAAATCGTCCAAACAGAGTAGAAATCATAGAACAATACTTAAAATCAGAAGAAGAATCATTTTTGAAAGGGGTTAAGAATCCTAGTTTGAAGACAAATAGGTGTTTTAGAAAAATCGGAGAAATCTTTAAGGAAAACAGCAAAATAACTCAGGATATACTCATATCTATTACAGATATGAGAAGTCAAGAGATGAGTTAGGGTTTCAGAGAGAGATAATCCAAAGATGAGAGAATCAACTTAGAAACCATAGGTTTTAGCCGGAGATGGAAGGATCTTACTCGGACAGGCCAAGGGTGGCCTGAGAACGGTCATGAAGAGGCCATGGGGTGAGTTGAACCTCCTCTAGTTCATTTTAGGACCTTAAGGTAGCAGTAATCCGGCGTGTGAGGGAGCCATGGAGGCTGGGGATAGTGTTTGAGCCACCATAGTTACCGGCAAGTCACCGGCCGGTGAAAGAGCTTAGGTTTAGCAGAGGGAACTTGAGAGAGATGAGAGGGATGTAACGGCGGAGTGAAAGAGAGAATGAGAGGGAAGAGGGGTAGTATTTAGGGTTAATTAAGGTAAGAGGAGATCTGGACTGTTGATTAAAATTGATCAACGGTCCAGATTAGACAAGGAATTGGGCCGGGTAGTTATTGAATGGGGCCTGGGGTATTTGGGCTGGTTTAATTGGGGTTGGGGTCAGGTTAATTAGGCTAAAATTGAAATAACTTAGGCCATTTGTTAAATACCCAATTAAATTAATAAAAATAATTTATAAAACAACTAGTAATTGTAAAAAATGAATTTCATACATAGCTTATTTAGTATTTAAAAATACAAATGATTAATTTCTAGTAAAAATAGTATAAAATTATATGGTTGTGCTATTATTGCAAAGTTATTGCAATTATAACCAAAAGGTGCCAATTTGACTAATTATAAAATAATTTGGTCTTAATAAGACAAAAAATAATAAGTTAAATCAAGAAAATGTTTTGAAACCATTTGTGATGCAATTTTGTGATCATTTGTTGGAAGTAAAATGCTGAATAAATTAATAAAAAATATAGGAAAATTATGAAAAAATACCAATTACTATTAATTCATGATTTTGAAGATATATATGCAATTTAAAATATTTTTTAGGAAAAACTGGGTATCAACAATTGCCCCTCTTTACCCGGAAAGGATGAAAGAGTTGTCGGGTAAAGATATGATGGCCAATTTTGACCGAGCGAAACAGTTTGAGAGGTTTAGGCCGCACCCTGGCTTCTGAGCTGCCTACATATCCCTTGTCTTACAGGAATCAAGCCGTATGTAGTTCCAGATCCATCGGTGAAGTATACCGGTGAAATCATTGCAAGGATGGACGCAACATCTAGGGCTGGATGAGTGGATGGTTTACGGGAATGGATAGGTTTGATATGAATGGGAGAACTAGAGCGGGATCACTCCTGCTGGGATAGCCGTTGCCCGCCGGGTCACCTACAGTAAATACAAGCGTATACTGTGCGTAAATTTAAACATGATGCAAGTTCCCGTTGGACTATGAAAGTTGTCTTTGGACAGTTAGGGATGACGTCCTCAGACCATGATGTCCTGGTCCATGAATTGTTTGATGAGAGATTCGCAGGCCATGAAATGATGTTCTCGAGCCTTGAAGATGGTGCCTACGAACTATGACGCATTTAAATAATGATATGCAAAATCGAGAGAGATGCTCAGGCCATGACATGGTATCTGCCGGCTATGAGGATGATGCCGTTAGACTATGACGCCTTTGGACAAGTTGGCGATATTTCAGCCCATGAAATGCAATAATATGATTTCTACAAGACAAAGCTTAGTATTGCGGATTGAAAGGCAGAGCTTAGCCCGAAAGTGAAGCGAAGTAAATAATGCTTGAGAGACAGCGTTTAGTCTCGGTGAAAAAGAGTAAATTGGAGGCAGAGCTTAGCCTATGCAAGTATGGTAACAGAGCTTAGTCTCGTGCAAAGGAAGGCAAAGATTAGCCTTATGCAGATGGAGGCAAAGCTTAGCCTCATACAAGATGTGGAAGGTAAAGATTAGCCTTATGCAAATGGCGGTAGAGCTTAACCTCATGCAGAGGAAGGCATATATTAGCCTTATGCAGATGGAAGGCTGAGCTTAGCCTCATGCAAATGGAGGTAGATCTTAACCTCATGCAAGGTAGAGCTTAACCTCATGCAAAGAAAGGCATAAGATTAGCCTTATGCAAATGGAGGCATAGCTTAGCCTCATGCAAATGGAGGTAGAGTTTAACCTCATGCAAATGAAGGTAGAAGATTAGCCTGATGCAAATGGAAGGCAGAGATTAGCCTTATGAAAAATAATAAATAGCAGATGATAATATGATCTCTTAGCTGGTAGCAGATTGCAATATTGCAATTGTTGCGAGAATTATGACTGCGGAGCGTGTTATCCTTTGTGCTGATAGCAAATTTTGGCATTTTACGACTGTGTTGAGATTTGTGACTCCGAAGCATGTTTGCTTCTTTGTTCTTGCATCCAAAGAAAAATCGCGAGTTCTGTAGATGGGGAGGTTGGTTCGTGTCACGACCCAAAATCCATAAGGTCGTGATGGCGCCGGACACCACTGTCAGGCAAGCCAACCATTAATTAATTTAAAATAATTTCTTGTTTCAACATTTTCAAAATAGTTACCTTTCACTTTAATACATAATAACTAGATTAAATCCAATTAAGTAAAACAACAGTCTATTTTCCACTTAAATAAAATACATCCAAAATACATCCCAGAACCTAGTGTCACAAGTACATGAGCAATTTCTAAGACTTTTTACACAATACTACAAAGCTTGTCCGAAATACAAGTTGGACAAGGACTTTAGAATAAAATAAATACAATACATAGAGGAAGACTCTGCCAGCTGCGGATCGCCTCCGGATGATGCAGCTCGCCTAAGTCTCCAAACCAGCCTCATCGCTATGAAAGTACCCGTGCAACAAAATGCACAGCAAGTGTAGCATGAGTACGAAAACAACGTGGACTCAGTAAGTATCCTGCCTAACCTCAGAGAGGTAGTGACGAGAGGTCGACTTGACACTCACTAGGGTCCAACAATGTAGTTTAACAATATATGACAGCAGCAAAAGGCACACGAGGGAAATAAAATCAGTAAACATTAAAAGTAACTGCAATTCAATAATCACTGGAAGTAAATAAATAATTTCTACTTCATTTCCCCCCAAATATCTGTCAAGTCATTATCCATGATATCATTTAACAATTTACGTCCTTAAGACAATTTAACAATTCAAGTCGCAAGTGGTATATCATATATATATATATATATATATATATATATATATATGCGTAGAAAATGCCGAGGGTCGTTTGGCCCGAACAAACAATAAAAGTAAACTGTGCACTGCCGAGAGTCGAACGACCCGAACCATAAGTGCATCTTTGCCATAAAATAATCATACCTATGAACTCTCGAGGGTCGATTGGCCCGAACCATAAGTGCATCTTTCAATCCGCTGTGGTGTACGACCCACTCCCATAAGAGTGGGGGAAATAACACTCCGCTCGCGGAATATAAATTGCGAAGCGGTCACATGCGGATACAACATTTTCTTAAATTACTTTCAATGAACAATTCCTTTAAATTACCAATTTCTGTGATCTCAGAGAAACCAAAGTTTCATATAACATAAATTCATAAAGAATATAATTCATTTCTAGAAAGAACGCAAGGCATGATGTGGGTCCTAGACTACCCGGACATGGCATAACAGTAGCGACGCACGGACTCCCGTTACCTCGTGCGTACGTAGCCCCCGCAAAAAATGACATATATTCATTTAGTTCACCTAGGGGGACAATTCCCCCTCACAAAGTTATAAAGGAGACTTACCTCGCTCCGAAATCCCATAACCGGCTTCCAAGCCCTTCCGACGGCTCAAATTGACGCACAACGCCCCAAAACTATCCAAATAATGGTAAACCAATAAAAGTATACTCTAATACTCGTAACAAATTCAAATTATATCATTTCCCAACTCCGCTCAATGAGTTGACCAAAATGCCCTCAGGCCCACGTGCCCGGATCCCAAAATTTCTCGAAGATAAACACTACCCATAGCTTTACAAGTTCAAATATACAATTTACTCAAATATTCATGCTCAATTCGTGGTTAAAATCCAATTTACCAAATTTCTAGGTTTTCTTCAAAAATCCCAAATTTTCCCACAATTTTCATGTCTAATTCCATGAATAAACCTTGAACTTAACTTGGAAATGAGAAGGAATCACTTACCTCTTGATGCTTGATGAAAATCACCCTTTTGAAATCCTCGAAAATCGCCTTAACCAAGTGAAAGAATTCATGAAATGGCTAAAATCCCATTAATATAACAGACTGCCCAGAAAAACACCCTATGCGATCGCATGAAATGCTTTGCGATCGCATAGGCCAACTATGTTGCCCAGTTTCCTTCTCCGCAATCGCACAACCTTGCCCGCGATCGCACAAGCCATTTTCCAGCTCCCTCCAAATTCTTCTCCGCGATCGCACAACCTTTCCCGCGATCGCACAACCAACCCAAGGCCTTCTTCGCGATCGCACACTGACTTCCACGATCACATAGGACAAAAAACTCGCCCCTCAATTTCTTCTTCGCGATCGCACAACCTTGCCCGCGATCGCACAACCAACCCAAGGCCTTCTTCGCGATCGCACACTGACTTCCGCGATCACATAGGCCAAAAAACTCGCCCCTCAATTTCTTCTTCGCGATCGCATCCCAGGGACCGGGATCGCAATGCACAACAGGGACACCAGAAGACAGCAATAACAAATCACTTAATAATGACTCGAAACCACCACAAAACACACCTGAGGCCCCCAAGACCCCGTCCAATCACACGACTCATTCCCATAACATCCCATGGATTTGCTCGAGGCTTCAAATCACCTTAAACAACGCCGAAATCACGAATCGCACCAAAATTCAAACTTTATGAACTTGAAATTTCAAACTTCACCCTTCGATGCTGAAATCTGTCAAATCACGTCCAATTGACCTCAAATTTTGCACACAAGTCATATTCGATATTACGGACCTGCTCCAACTTCCGAAATCGCATTTCGATCTCGATATCAAAATTTCCACTTGCGGTCGGATTTCTCAAAAACCTTCAAATTTTTATCTTTAGCCAAATGGCTTCGAAATAACCTATGGACATCCGAATTCACTTCCGATCGCGCTCCCAACTCCGGAATCACCATACGAAGCTATTCCCAAGATCGGAATCCCAAACGGACATTAATATCACTGAAATGTGCTTCAAGCCAAACTTAGGAAATTCCTTCAAAAATGCTGACTTCCACAATATACGCCGAAACGCCCCCGGGTTATCCAAAACCCGATCCGGACATACGCCTAAGCCCGAAATCATCATACGAACCTGCTGAAACCTTCAGATCCTGATTCCGAGGTCGTTTACTCCAAATTCCAATCTTAATCAATTTCTTCAACTTAAGGCTTCCGAAATCAGAACTTTCCTTCCAATTTGACTCCGAACTTCCCGAATTTCAACTCCAACTATACGCACAAGTCATAATACCTGGAATGAAGCTGTTCATGACTTCCAACCGCTGAACGAAGCTCTAGAGCTCAAAATGACCGGTCGGGTCGTTACATTCTCCCCCACTTAAACAGATGTTCGTCCTCGAACATGCCAATAACTTCTATTGAGTTATCTGAACTCACTGTTTAACACCTTGTGCACTTGCCCGTGCTGCCACAACCCAGTTGAACACATAAACTTGATCAAATATGAAGATATCCTCCTTTATCCATACCCTAAGCTCCGAACTCAGTTCCAACATTGGAAATTCTCTGCCAGGCCTGTTTCTAATATATGAACACCGTATCAACTACCACACGAGGCACCAGAACACAACTGCGTACCTTTGATGAATCATCACCATACCCGCATGATCCATTATCTAACCACAATGACGCTCCCTGAACCTTAATAGACAAAATTCTACGAATCTGATGCTCTCAATGCACCTTATAAGATATATACATACATCCTGCTATAATGCTGACGATACCACTACAACGGAGGAGATTGGTAGAAATTCCTAACCAACTGCAGAGTTAACCAAACATTGAAATCTTTTCTCTTGACTTAGATCATCATCTCATTACAAACCAATAATGGTGATTGTCCTGTAGTATACTTCACATAATCTCATCGCACTTGATCCATGATCCAATAATCTCGTCTCACCGAGTATGAACTGTTCAAACAACCAATCACCCCAGATATGACCAACAATCACACATTATGCCACAATGCGCCAATAGGCCACATCTCGAACATGATACATAAGAATATAACTCAGGAAGGACTACTCAACTCACGCAACTAATATGGACTTTTCTTCAGAAAAATAGGAAGTAAAACACAAGAAAAATAATTACAGGAGCTTTACTCAACAACACACTGTTGCGGCGTGCAACCCGATCCAAATAACATACCCGTGGCGGCGTTCCACCCGATCCCATCATAAGATTTACATAAGGAAATATACACGTAGCTGAATTGCTCACTATTACAAATGACTGAATATCGGTCACAAGCACGCTAAGTGCATAATACCATTCTGGGGAGACTGATAGAGCCATATGCTACAAAACTCAAGCACAACTGAGGTGCGATATATAATTTGAATCTCGAGGGCCATACTGCTCACATAACCCCATCACTCCGCGGAATTTCATCACATAAGAAATTATCAAGCCGTTTCACAACTCACACGGCATGATCATAATATACCTGAATTTGACGAAGACGGAACAACATCTAATATTCCAAAACCTTTCCTTAAGGAGTGCTATACAGAAATGAACATACCTGATTCACATGGAGCCCACAACCACATCGAATCTATTCACAACCCTCAAGCTGATTCCGCTCACACTGCACTAGGATAATAGCTTCACCCAGGTCCATAATACCCCAATTCCTCTCATAATACACAAGAACAACCATCATAGCCGGGACAAACACCCCACATTCCACAATCAACTGAACCGTACGCCTTCCAGGCATAAATTCTCAATTAAGCAATATTACACTCCTTTATACTTGGTCTAATTCTTCAACCAATCAGGTGACTACATGTCACACTTGTAAAATCTTCCCGCGGTCATGCTCCCACGGCCTTCCACACAAGGTAACAAGTATGCACATCCATACCATCGACAAACACACATCAAGAAACCATGACCAGGTTACAAAGCCTCTTTCACTGAATATCGATCTCAGGTGACACTGAAGATACACCAGCTTACTCTGAACTCCCAAATCACTTCTCTTGCTCATCCGAGCTCATGACATCCTTGACAACACCGAACCGAAATCTTGATCCTTACTTATAATTCTGTGCTGCTTACTGCACCTGGCATGCCAATATGAGATTGCGCAAGAATTCCATCATAATCCTGAACCACTAATAGGGGAAACACTTCACCATATGGTAACCTTTTACTTACCTCAATTTAAGAGAACAATAACAACACTCAATTGAATTCTCAGAATCACCCAACATGCAAATCCTTAAGTAGTGGTCTTAACCACCATAAACCTTCTAGGATCCTCCTACACCTAATAGGCCATAGCACTCGAATGCCCCCAAATGAAATCTATTATGACGGCCGACAAGCCCCATACACATACTCAATCACACCGAAGGAAGTGATCACTGCCGCACATGTTCCATTCCAACCATGGCTAACTAATCTATCTTCTTTTAATCATCCTTAATCACCTCGGAAACAATAGTAACCCTATTCAACTCATAACAACTCAATCCTCACTCATCCCGAGTGTCCTAGACTCACGAGACCATGCGATCTCAATCCCACAAACCGTCTCATACCCTTCTGATGATCTTTCTACAACCCATAGTTTATTTCTCTCACTCCTCCAATACTATCCTACACGCTGAAAATATCATAGAACACCCCAACCCTTTTCCTTCTTCTCAGACATTATACTGTAAAAGCTCGGTTCTTAATTATACTGCTGCCTGAAACCCTTAAACGCCGCATTCTTAACTTTTGAATTCACTAGGACTGCTATTGAGAGTCACCCACTCTGACTGACCCCAAATACAGTCAACTCCGAGGCTCTTCTAGCACATAAACACGCTTTTACTCCTTTCCCTTAGCTGTAACAACTTGCTAATACGCTGAAAATCCGCAACCCCATGAGAACACAATCCTACAACCCAACTGCAGGTGGTGGGACTCCCCCACTTAGCCCGAAGCTACTATTGCACCACTCTACACCCTGCTGAGATCCTTTCTTCTTTGTTAACATGATCTTGCTCAACCGATCCGTCCAATTCTTCCGAATTCTCCTATTAGCATTCCCTAAATACTCAAATTCTCTAGCACCATTCACACATTCTACCTCCTACCAAATAGCCACTAGGATCCCTCGCAGAAACTTGCCAGCCACACAACCGCTAACCTACTCACGAGAGATAACCCGCCTGTGGAAATCACCAACTGACACCTTCCAACAACGCTACGCTGCACACCCTCTACAACATCAATACCCCATCCTAAGCTTGCTCTCATTCACCAACTTTGCTCGTTCGTCCTCTCCTCATGGACATCTACTAAATGCGCTACAACATCTTCAAATTCACCGCCATATTGCATCCTTCTTTATCCCTAACAACTCCTCTCTGTTGCATCCAACCTTTCGCTGAATAACCAACATTTCAGTTTAAGCTCGTGGACCTAATCCTTGTCCACTAAAAATCTCAAGTCACTCCAACTCCTCCTCAAAGTAGGTAGCCGTCTTACCACTGAAATCATAGGCTACACTGCCACTCTCCCACTTAGCTGAACTCATTCCTTTAAGCAGCTACCCGAATTCCATCTCTGATGCCTCCATCTAGAGACTTAGCCGCCACCTGGCACTTCTCACATGTCTCCCTTCATCGCATGCTTCTCAATTGCGACCTCAATTAAATATCATTCTCGGTAGCTCTAAACTAGCATAGCACCATAACTTCAAACTCTCCGAAGATCATCTTCCTCGAGCCGCCTTCATTAGAAATAACTATTCAATTCTGAACCACCACACACCACGATCTCTGACAACCGCTTCTTCAATACTACTTAACAACACTCCGACCCAATGCAATCGAAGAACTATAACACCCGCGAACTTAACACATTCTATTCGATCAAAACAGTGATACCATATCACAGATGAAAACTCCACCTCGCTTGATAACACCAAGTCTTATTACTTTATCCCCCAGACTTGAACATTCATAGTCCAATTGACCTTCCTCTGTCGGAACTAAAATACTAAAATCTCGAAATTACGCTCTGAGAAGACCTCCCTTCAAGTCATTCATTACCCCGACATATGGGCAAGCACCATCATATCAACACCAGGCGATAACCAATCGTAAGCATCATAACAATCTGAGCATATCCTCAAAGTTCTCATAAACACAACAACCGAGCTGAAACAACATAATATTCTTCTGCAGGGCCAACAACAGCCCTGACCAACTTCACATGGAAAATATCTCGCACCATATCCGTAGTATCATTAAAATTCCTCAAATTCTCGATTCATAGCAATCGCTACGCGATGTATAAGATTGAGTAGGAAGGAACATAGGCATAAGCCTTAAAGGAATCAAATCGCATGATGAGGAATCAAGAAGGGAAGAACTCCTAATAGCCCTGTAGCCTCTCGAAGATAAGTACAGACGTCTCCGTACCGATTCTCAAGACTCTACTAGACTTGCTCATGACTCGTGAGACCTAAGGGAACCTAGCGCTTTGATACCATCTTGTCACGACCTAAAATCCATAAGGTCGTGATGGCGTCGGACACCACTGTCAGGCAAGCCAACCATTAATTAATTTAAAATAAATTCCTGTTTCAACATTTTCAAAATCGTTACCTTTCACTTTAATACATAATAACTAGATGAAATCAAATTAAGTAAAAACAACAGTCTATTTTCCACTTTAATAAAATACATCCCAAAACCCGGTGTCACAAGTACATGAGCAATTTCTAAGACTTTTTACATAATACTACAAAGCTTGTCCGAAATACAAGTTGGACAAGGACTTAGAATAAAGTAAATACAATACATAGAGGAAGACTCTGCCGACTGCGGATCGCCTCCGGATGATGTAGCTCGCCTAAGTCTCCAAACCATCCTCATAGCTATGAAAGTACCTGTGCAACAAAATGCACATCAAGTGTAGCATGAGTACGAAAACAACGCGTACTCAGTAAGTATCCCGCCTAACCTCAGAGAGGTAGTGACGAGAGGTCGACGTGACACTCACTAGGGTCCAACAATGTAGTTTAAAAATATATGACAGCAACAAAAGGCACACGAGGGAAATAAAATCAGTAAACTTTAAAAGTAACTGCAATTCAATAAACACTGGAAGTAAATAAATAATTTCTACTTCATTTTTCACCAAATATCTGTCAAGTCATTATCCATGAAATCATTTAACAATTTACATCCTTAAGACAATTTAACAATTCAAGTCACAAGTTGTATATCATATGTATATATATATGCGTAGGAAATGGCGAGGGTCATTCGACCCGAACCAACAATAAAAGTAAACTGTGCACTGCCGAGGGTCGAACGGCCCGAACCATAAGTGTATCTTTTCCATAAAATAATCATACCTATGCACTGCCTAGGGTCGAACGGCCTGGACAATAATTGCATCTTTCAATCCGCTGTGGCGTACGGCCCGCTCCCATGAGAGTGGGGGAAATAACACTCCGCTAGCGGAATGTAAATTGCGAAGCGGTGACATGCGCATACAACATTTTCTTAAATTACTTTCAATGAACAATTCCTTTAAATTACCGATTTCTGTGATCTCAGGGAAACCAAAGTTTCATATAACATAAATTCATAAAGCATATAATTCATTTCTAGAAAAAATGCAAGGCATGATGTGGGTCCTAGACTACCCGGACATGGCATAACAGTAGCTACGCGCAGACTCCCGTCACCTCGTGCGTACATAGCCCCCGCAAACAATAGCATATATTCATTTAGTTCACCTAGGGGGGCAATTCCCCCTCACAAAGTTAGAAAGGAGACTTACCTCGCTCCGAAATCCCACAACCGGCTTCCAAGCCCTTCCGACGGCTCCAATTGACGCACAACGCCCCAAAACTATCCACATAACGGTAAACCAATAAAAATATACTCTAATACTCGTAACAAATTCAAATTATATCATTTCCCAACTCTGCTCAATGAATTGACCAAAATGCCCTCGGGCCTACGTGCCCGGATCCCAAAAATTCTCGAAGATAAACTCTACCCATAGCTTTACTAGTTCAAATATACAATTTACTCAAATATTCATGCTCAATTCGTGGTTAAAATCCAATTTACCAAATTTCTAGGTTTTCTTCAAAAATCCTAAATTTTCCCACAATTTTCATGTCTAATTCCATGAATAAACCTTGAACTTAACTTGGAAATGAGAAGGAATCACTTACCTCTTGATTCTTGATGAAAATCACCCTTTGAATCCTCCAAAATTGCCTTAACCAAGTGAAAGAATTCATGAAATGGCTAAAATCTCGTTAATATAACACACTGCCCAGAAAAACCCCCTATGCGATCGCATGAAATGCTTTGCGATCGCATAGGACAACTATGCTGCCCAGATTCCTTCTCCGCTATCGCACAACCTTGCCCACGATCGCACATGCCATTTTCCAGCTTTCTCCAAATTCTTCTCCACGATCGCACAACTTTGCCCGCGATCGCACAGCCAGCCCCATGCCTTCTTCGCGATCGCATACTGACTTCCGCAATCGCATAGGCCAAAAATCTCGCCCCTCAATTTCTTCTTCGTGATCGTATCCCAGGGACCGCGATCGCAATGCAAAACAGGGACACCAGAAGACAACAACAACAAATCACTAAAAAATGACCCGAAACCACCCCGAAACACACCTGAGGCCCCGGGGACCCCGTCCAATCACACGACTCAGTCCCATAACATCCCACAGATTTGCTAGAGGCTTCAAATCACCTTAAACAACACCGAAATCACGAATCACACCAAAATTCAAAGTTTATGAACTTGAAATTTCAAATTTCCACCTTCGATGCCGAAACCCGTCAAATCACGTTCGATTGACCTCAAATTTTGCATACAAGTCATATTCGACATTACGGACCTGCTCCAACTTCCGGACTTGCATTCCGACACCGATATCAAAATTTTCACTTCCGATCGGATTTCTCGAAAACCTTCAAATTTTTATCTTTCGCCAAATGGCTTCAAAATAACCTATGGACATCCGAATTCACTTCCGATCGTGCTCCCAACTCCGGGATCACCATACGAAGCTATTACCAGGCTCGGAATCCCAAACAGACATTAATATAACTGAAATGCGCTTCAAGCCAAACTTAGGAAATTCCTTCAAAAATGATGACTTCCACAATATACGTTAAAACGCCCCCGGGTTATCCAAAACCTGATCCGGACATACGCCCAAGCCCGAAATCATCATACGAACCTACTAAAACCTTTAGATTCTGATTCTGAGGTCGTTTACTCCAAATTCCAATATTAATCAATTTATTCAACTTAAGGCTTCCGAAATCGGAATTTTCCTTCCAATTTGACTCTGAACTTCCCGAATTTCAACTCCGACCATACGCACAAGTCAGAATACCTAAAATGAAGCTGTTCATGTCTTCCAACCGCTGAACGACGCGTTAGAGCTCAAAATGATCGGTCGGGTCGTTACAGTTCGTATCCCCGCTGGCTTTGCCTGCCTTGTTTTGCTTGGTCTGATGATCCTATTTACATCATTGGGGTAGCGTTTTCTAAAAAGAGCTATTTTACAAGCAAGCATGCATGATTTTGTAAAGACATAGTAACTTGTTTTTTAAGAAATTTAGATAAACCGACGATTGTGACACGGTTCAAGACATTACAACCTCTCATGCTACGGAATTTTGAGGGTCCTCCTCAAAATTC
This sequence comes from Nicotiana undulata, assembly GCA_005239495.1. Taxonomy (NCBI): domain Eukaryota; kingdom Viridiplantae; phylum Streptophyta; class Magnoliopsida; order Solanales; family Solanaceae; genus Nicotiana; species Nicotiana undulata. The sequence goes on from ML297559.1 coordinate 49,316, forward strand.
TGCCCAGTTAGATGGGTTGAAGACTCTGACTGTTGTGCATGCTGCGATCGACTGAACTTGCTTCAGAATTTTGAGGGTCCTCCTCAAATTTTTTCCCTAGTTTCCAATTGCGGGGGAACTGGGATTTTATTGAATTGTGACCAAACCCATAGGGATGCCTACGTATCCCCTTTTAAACGTGAATCAGGTCAGGCGTAGTTCAATTTACATCATTTGAGGAATAACATAAAAAATTACACATAGTAGCGTTTGACTACATTTGAATTAATTGGCTCTGGCCATACTTCTCCGTCCATCTCTACAAGTATAAGAGCTCCTCCTGTCAATACTCGGTGAACCATATACGGACATTTCCAGTTGGGAGAGAATTTCCCTTTGGCTTCATCTTGATGTGGAAAGATCTTCTTTAACACCAGCTTCCCTGGTGTGAACTGTCTTGGCTTAACTCTTTTGTTGAAGGCTATGGTCATTCTATTATGATAAAGTTGACCATGACATATTGCATTCATCCTTTTTTCTTCTACGAGGGCCAGTTGCTCATAGCGTCTTTTTACCCACTCTACATCGCTGAGCTCAGCTTGTATGATTCTTAGGGAAGGAATCTCCACTTCGGCAGGAATAATAACTCCCGTACCATAAACTAGCAAGTAGGGAGTTGCCCCAGTTGATGTACAAACTGTGGTACAGTATCCCAGTAAGGCAAATGATAACTTCTCGTGCCACTGTTTGTGCTTTTCTATCATCTTTCTCAATATCTTCTTGATGTTTTTATTGGCGGCTTCTACAACTCCATTCATCTGAGTTCTGTAGGCTGTGGAATTCTTGTGCTTGATTTTTAAAGTTTCGCACATGGCTTTCATCAGGTCACTAGTGAGATTGGAGCCGTTGTCGGTGATGATTGACTCTGGGATCCCGAATCGACAAATAATACGATCACGGACAAAGTCTGCCATGACTTTCTAAGTCACCGCCTTGTAGGATGATGCTTCGACCCATTTAGTGAAATAATCAATTGCTACCAAGATGAACCTGTGTCCATTTGAGGCTGCAGGCCCGATCGATCCCGTGACGTCCATTCCCTAGGCGGCGAACGACCAAGGTGAGCTTGTTGCATTGAGCTCGTTTGGGGGTACCTTTATCTTGTTTGCATGTACCTGACATCGGTATCATTTCCGTACATACTGGATGCAGTCCATTTCCATGGTCATCCAGAAGTAATCGACTCTGAGTATCTTCTTGGCCAAGACAAAACCATTCATATACGGGCCACAGGTCCCAGCGTGTATCTCTTCAAGTAGTTTGGAGGCTTACTTCGCATCGACACATATCAATTATCCCAAATCGGGAGTTCTCCTGTATAGTACTCCTCCACTGTGAAAGAAACTGTTGGACAATCTCCAAATCGTGCGTTTCTGAGTATGATTTACAAGCTCTGGATACTCTCCCTTTGACTAATAATCCTTGATATCGCGGAACCATGGTTTTCCATCTGCCTCTTCTTCAACATGGGCACAATATGCTGGCTGGCTATGGATCTTTACTGGAATAAGGTCAATGAAGTTCTTATCTGGATGCTGTATAATGGATGATAAAGTGGCTAATGCATCGGCGAACTCGTTCTGAATTGTGGGAACGTGCCAAAATTCTATCTTTGTGAACCTCTTTCTCAATTCCTTCACATGGTGCAAATACGACAGTATCTTGGAATTCTTGGTAGCCTATTCTCCTTGTACTTGGTGTATTAGTTGGTCTGAGTCACCAATTACCAGCAACTCCTGAATGTTCATATCAATGGCCATGTTGAGCCCCAAGATGCAGACTTCATACTCTGCCGTATTGTTGGTGCAGGGGCATCTAAGTTTAGCAGATACTAGGTAATGTTGACCAGTTTCCGATACCAGGACAGCTCTAATGCCGACTCCTTTGAAATTTGCCGCTCCGTCAAAGAACATCCTCCAGCCATCACATGATTCAACAATGTCTTCTCCTATGAACAATACTTCTTCATCAGGAAAATACATTTTCAGGGGTTCGTATTTGTCACGCCCAACCCTGGGGGACGCGGCCGACGCTCAACCGAGTCAACCCATTCAAGCAAGCCTGATTAGCCTTTCCTACCCGACTCCTTTACTCCCCGAGTTTATAGCATAACATTGTTTACTGAGTTAGTAGGAGATAAATCAAGAGCACACATTTTTGATGTTAGCCCATTCTTTCTTATATACCGATACCAACATTTAGGTCTCCCAAAACATACATACTGATTACAATATTTAAGAGACGAGATTACAGTTACGTGTTAACCCAACAACTACCCAAAATATACATGACCCACATAAGTGTCTACGGAGCCTCTAAAAGTACGAAAGATGAACATAGTCTTGCCGGCGACAAGGCCCCGGCTATACCTCAAAATAGAACAACATGTACAAAAGAGAACAACATATATCTACACACAGCCCCGGAAGGAGATGGGGCTCACCAGGACTGCTGAAAGGAGGAGGAGAGGACACCCCTATCGACGATCGGCGCTACCAACTATTGAACCACCTACATCCATAAGAAGATGTAGCCCCCCTGGCAAAAGGAACGTTAGTACCATCGAATAGTACTAGTATGTATGATCAAACTTTACTCTACGTAGAACTACACAATACACAAGTAGAAGACAGTCATAGAAATCAAACAATGCTGTACAGAAATACAAAGAACACAAGTGAGAGTCTCATAGTCTCTTGCTCCGTTTCCCCTGTTGGGGCGGCAACCCGATCCCACCGGACAATCACATTTCACCCTTATTCCTCCTCAACATATCACCCTTATTTCCCCTGTTGCGGCGCGCAACCCGATCCCACCGGACAATCACATCTCACCCTTATTCCTTCTCAACATAACACTCTTATTCCTCCTGTTGCGGCACGCAACCCGATCTCGCTGGACATATTTTAAATAAACATCAGCAAGCAAAAATTCAATTACAAGAATTTCTACCACCAAGATCATGAGTTCATAGCAACCGGAGAACCATGTGAAATCAAGGGGCACAATAACCTTTACAAAAAAAATAAAATAGTGAGACATGTAAGGTACGCCATACCATTTAACTTAATTAAATTAGTTCACATTTCTTTCCCATCATTTATTACATATCCCTTGGCACTTGGATACATTTAACAATTGAGTTTGTTACCCTTTTCGTTCATTTTAGTAGCACTATCCTTTATATCAATAAGTTCCAACATATGATGAATTTTGCACATGATATGATAAGCATAAAGAATCATGATTCACAATTTCAAGTAATATGGTGATGTGGTAAACAACTAACACAATCAGAGAACAGAATCTTACGCCTCAACACATTAGAACAATCAATTCAAATATGATCAAGCAAGGAACTCATACCAAATTCTCGGACACTAGCGTGATGATTCTACAAAGATTAAAGTTAGCCATACATACCTCGATTTGGGGTTTTCCCTTTAATTTCTACCACAATCCACCGGACCCTTTTAGAACCTTCAATCTAATTCACAATGTAGCACAATTGAACTCGTAATTAGGAAGAATAATCATGGCTTGCGCTTACTTGAGCATTGTATCAAACATTAGGTGTTCATTAAGGATTTCATGGTCCCCTTTTTAGTGAAAGATTACTCTAACCTATTTCCTTTTACTAATTTAGGATTATTTGATTACATGCAAGTATGGTTTCCATCCCCATTCCCATGAACTAACCTACCCACGGTCCATTTCAACTAAAATATGGAAATTAAGGTTGGTGTGGTAGAAGCTTACCTCTTAAAGGGAAGAAATTGGTGTTCTTCTTGACTAATTCCAAGCTTGAATAATGATGGATGTAATGACCCGACCGGTCGTTTTGCATATTCGGACCACATTCCCTTAAATAAGACTTCCCGTAGTGGCTTATCATGATTTGTGACTTGCGGGGACGGGTGGTTCGGGATTTGGAAGTGTTCAGAATAGTATAGGAACACTTGGTTCCTTAGGGTTGGATTTTAAAGCCGAGTTTGACTTCGGTCAACATTTTGAGTAAACGACCTCGAAATCGAGTTTTGACGATTCCAGTAGCTTCGTATGATGATTTTGGACTTGTACGTATTCGACTGAGAGTCTTGTTATTATTAAATAAATTACCCCACGTGTAAGGGGAACTTGAGACATTTTGTGGTGATTATTGTCCGACTGACGAGAATAAATTGTAGTTTTATATAATTGATACTTCATGCCTTGTGATTTCATGACTACGTTCTGTCTAGCCTTACTTATCCATGTTATTGGTAATAGACCCTAGTAAGTATCACTTCTACCTCTCGTCACTACTTCTTCGAGATTAGACGGGATACTCACTGGGTACATATTTTGTTTATATGTACTCATGCTATACTTCTGTATTTAATTGTACAGCTTCTGAGGCTGTTGCACCTGGTCACTATTCCGGTGTCCGTCACTGAGAGATCCATCTAGATTAGACTACACGGTGAGCTGCTCTTCCTGGCGTTCCTCAGCAGCACTGTGGAGTTTCCATTATTGTTGGATATTCTGTCTACCCTTCCAGACAGTTGTACATCTATTTTGTTTATTTTGTATATTTCACTAGTCGCCTATGGACTTGTGACACTAGGTCTTGGCACACGTAGTTGAGTCACTAGTATTTTGCTACTCTGTTTTATGTTGGCAAACAACTTTTGAGTTACTTTAAATCACTTTGCCACACTTACTCACTTTCATTTAAGGACTGCTTAAATTAAAACTGGACAAGTATTTGAACATCTCATTTAATTTAAGTAATTTCGTTAGCAAACTAGTGTTGGCTTGCCTGACTCCGGTATTGGGCGCCATCACGACCTGAATAGATATTTGGGTCGTGACAATGGAGGATCACTTGGAGGGAGTTGGGACCTTATCTCTATAGAACCCACTCTCTTCTCACTCTAAACTATCAGAAAAATGGCAAAAAAGATGGGGGATGGGCGTTATATAAGTCTGGGGGTCGGGTTTAAAAATTAGGAAAATGGGTTCCCCGACGCAGGTTTGCGGTCCGAAATGCGATCATATTTTGGTTATGCGGTCCGAAAACCTGCCGCATAACTGGTCTCAACTGGGCGTGAAAGAAAAGGGAACTGCCCAGGTATGCGGCAACTATGTGGTCCGCATACCTGTTATGCGATCGCATAGTGCACCGCATAACTCCCTCCGCAAAACTCAAATGCAGATATGAGATGAAATATGCAGCCCGCATACACGAAATGCGATCGCATTCTGGGCCGCACAGTTGCCTTCAAAATGTACAGCAGGCTATCCAGCTATGCGACCATTATGCGATCTGCATACCTGATATGCGACCGCATAGAGGACCGCAAATCTGCATTTTTTCACGAAAACTTTCCTCTAAGTTCGTAGGGTACTTTAGGGGTCAAATCAAGCATCATTTTGGTTAAGGATTTTATGGGTCTTTACAGTATTCTCCATCCATAGGGTTCTCAGCAAGATGGTCTACCAATGCTTGTCCTTTGACTGCTTTCTGAGTCACATAAACAATGCCGAACTCACTCAACAGGATTTTCCACTTGGCCAACTTACCAGTGGGCATGTGTTTCTAAAATATATATTTCAAGGGATCCATCCTTGATATGAGATATGTTGTATAGGCACAAAAATAGTGCCTCAGCTTCTGGGCTACCCAGGTTAGAGAACAACAGGTACGTTCCAACAGAGAATATCGTGCCTCGTATGGAGTGAACTTCTTATATAGCCTACTCTTTTCTCCCTGTCTCGTCGTGCTGCCCCTGAACGCAACCGAAAGCTCAATCTAATACTGCGAGGTAGAGTAGCAAGGTCTACTTGGATCTGGCGGTTCTAAGACTGGCGATGTGGATAGGTACTCCTTGATTCTGTCGAAGGCCTTTTGACAATCCTCGGTCCATTTGGTTGCACCATCTTTCTTCAGCATCTTGAAGATTGGTTCACATATGACCGTGGAGTGGGCTATGAACCGACTGATGTAGTTAAGGCGTCCTAGTAAACTCATCACATCTTTCTTGTTCTTTGGTGGTGGTAACTCTTGGATGGTTTTGACCTTCGACGAATCCAATTCTATCCCTCGGCGGCTGACAATGAACCCAAGAAATTTTCCAGCAGGAACCCTGAATGCACATTTGGCGGGGTTTAATTTTAGGTTGTATTTTCGCAACCTGTTGAAGAACTTCCTCAGATCTGCTATGTGGCCGGTGGCTTTCTTGGACTTGATAATGACATCATCCACATACACCTCGATCTCTTTGTGTATCATGTCATGGAAGATAGTGGTCATAGCTCTCATGTAGGTGGCCCCAGCATTCTTTAGGCCGAATGACATCATCTTATAACAGTAGACACCCCACGACGTAATGAAGGCCATTTTCTCAGCGTCTTCCTCGTCCATCCAAATCTGGTGGTAACCAGCAAAGCAATCCACGAACGACTGAAGCTCATGCTTGGCACAATTGTCAATCAGGATGTGTATGTTTGGAAGAGGTAAATCATCCTTCGGAGTGGCCCGATTGAGATCCCGGTAGTCGACACAAACCCTGACCTTTCCATCTTTCTTAGGCACTGGCACGATGTTGGCTAACCATGTCGGATATTCAACCACCCGGAGAACCTTGGCGTTGATTTGCTTGGTAACTTCCTCTTTGATTTTCAAACTCATGTCGGGTTTGAACTTTCTGAGCTTCTGTTTTACCGGCGGGCATATTGGATTGGTTGGCAGTTTGTGAGCCACAATGGATGTACTTAGACCAGTCATGTCATCGTACGACCATGCAAATATGTCTTCATATTCTTTCAAGAATTGTGTGTATTCCTCCTTCTCGGATGGCGATAAATTAATGCTGATGCGAGTTTCTCTGACAATTTTTAAATCTTCCAGGTTGACAATCTCAGTCTCGTCCAGGTTGCACTTAGGTCTGTTTTCGAAATCCTCAACTTCTCTGACAATTTCATCAGGTATGATCATCATCTTCTTCTGAATCACTGTCTGTTTGTTGCGTTGTCTCGTTGCATGTCACAGTCATTGGTTCATCAAGATAGGAAATAGTAATGATGTATTAAAAGAATTGATGAGATAAAAACGGTAATAATAAATACTGATTCATTAAAACATAAAAACATTTTGATAATTTAAGAAAATGTTTTGGAACATTGAAGATCTTATTGCAAAAAATGGAAATGCGAAAAGGAAATCATTTAGCGAATAAAAATAAAAATAGACAATGCTTGTTCAGCCTTGCTACCCCGGGACTCGTCGGGCCCTGGATGTTCTGACAGTACAGTTCTTAAGGAATGATCCTTCACTCACGGCTTGGATGGAAGGGCCTTCCTCCTCCTCCTCCTCCTCAACAATGACGTAACAGTCCATATGATCATCTTCCAAGAATAGATTCTTCAAGGCTGCCAGTGCTTCTTCTTCTTCTGACCCCCATATGATATCGGCCTGCTGAAAGGTATGCTCCAGATGTGGTATCGGCTGTTCCAATGGATAATAAGGACCGCTCTATGGTGGCGACCAATACTTGTATTCTTGCCATGTGTATTTGTATCACATACCAAAAGTGGTGCCATGGCGCTTGAGCTGTATCAGTTTGGAGATTCCCTGAAGATTCTTGCTGAGACCCTTACCAGGTTCATATCCACTCCAATTCAATATGATGGCTATATTTCTATCCCACCACTTGTCTTTTTCTATTGCGTTAACCCTCTCGACGTGGTGGTAGGTTTATCCACCCAGCCTTCTTCTACCTTCAACCACCGGGATGGTCTGGCGACATAGATATGGTTGCTTCCATCTCCATGAATGATTACTTCCTGGTGGTCCCATTAGAACTTCACTACCTGATGTAATGTTGATTCCACGACCCCAACGACATGTATCCATGGTCGTACCAATAACAGGTTGTAGGACGTCGATATGTCTATCACCTGAAAATCAACCTCGAATCATGTAGGTCCTATTTGCAAACAAAGACTGATCCACCAATGGTAGACCTCTGAGAGCCGTCGAAAGCTTTTACATTCATAGACCCTTCTCTGATCTCGTACAACCCCTTGCCCAATTTCTTGAGAGTTGTCAATGGACAGATGTTGAGGCTGGATCCCCCATCGATCAGAATCCTGGTGATGAAGTGGTCCTCACATTGCACAGTGATGTGCAGTGCTTTTTTCTGACTTAACCCTTCAGGTGGTAGTTCGTCCTCGTGGAAAATGATCTTATGCCTCTCCAGCACTTGACCTACCATATTGGCAATTTCCCCGCAGGTGATGTTATTTGGCACATATGCTTCGTTCAGCACTTTCATCAAAGCACTCCTGTGCGTCTCTAAATTCTGCAACAATGACAGAATGGATATTTGGGCTGGGGTTTTGTTGAACAGATCGACGACTGAGTATTATTTAGCCTGCACCTTCCTCCAAAGATCATCTGGGCCTGTCTCAATGATGGTAGGCCTGCCGGAAGCCTGCTTGCTAGATTCTGCCAAATGTTCAGGCGTATAGACCGGCCGGTCCTTGTCATCCCCTGTGCAACAACAATTTCCTCTATCTTGACTTTACCTTTCCTTCTTGCCTCAGGCACATAATCCCATGGTACATCGTTGGTGTAAAAGGGTGGCGTGGTTGACACCGCCACTGTGATTGGTGAAGCTAATTTCACTTCGAATGTAACATCTGTCTTAGCAGGTGGCATTACTTTGACCTCAAACAGAGTGCATATGCGGGTGGTGCCGCTTCGAACTTGAATGGGACTGACATAGCTACCTTAACATCTCTAGATGGATGAATCTGGACTATGATAGGATTAAGAGTGACTGCTGGCTTTTTTGGATCATCACCTTCTATGATCAACCCGATCGACCCCTCTGGGTCCCAATCTTCTTCTATTTCGATCATGTTGATGCCTCCAACCCTATGGTCCAGAAGCGGATTGTTGTGGACATTGGGAGTATCTTTCTTTTCTTGAATGATCTTGTTATCAATCAAAGACTGAATCTTATCTTTCAGTGAGCGACATTCGTCGATTGTATGTCCCTTCATGCCGGAATGGTATGCACAGGTTTTATTTGGATTAACCCATTGAGAGGGATTCTCAGGGTTTATAGCAGGGATAAGAGTGACACAACCAACATCTTTCAGACTATCATATAGCTGGTCGATAGGTTCGGCAATGGTAGTGTATTGTTTGGGCGGCCTGCGGTCAAAATTGGGTCGAGGTCTTGGAAAATTTTGGCGAGCAGGGGGTTGCTGGAAGTGAGATAGTTGAGAACTGTAGGTATGGTAAACAGGAGCTGGTTGGGAATATTTGGGGGAGTTAGGCTTATATGTAGGTGGTAGAGACAATTGATATGTTGGTGGAGGTGCTGACTGATTGGTGGGTGGGGGTGCTTGGTAGGTGACTGGAGAATTTCGATAAGTCAATAGGGATTTAGGCCCCTGTGCAACCATTACGGCCCCCACATCTCTTTTCTTGGACACGCCACCAGACTGCAGGGCCTTGTTTGTAGCTTGTAATGCTTCAAAATTTGTAACCATTCCACTTTTAATTCCTTCTTCGATTCTCTCAGCTAACTTGATGATGTCAGAGAATTTGTGGTTTTCTATCACCATCAGCCGCTCATAATACTGTGGGTCTTGTGCCCGGATAAAGAATTTGTTCATTTATTCTTCATCTAGGGAAGGCCTAACCTTGGCTACTTCAGATCTCCAACGAGTAGCATACTCGCGGAAAGTTTTCGTGGGCTTCTTCTTATGATTCTGAATATAAAATACGTCTGGAGCATTCTCTGTATTCAACCTGAATCGGTCCATGAAGTCTGATGCCATGTTCACTTAGTTTGGCCACTTTTTAGGGTCTTGGCTGATGTACCAAGATAGAGAATCCCCTGTTAGGCTCCTCATAAACAGCTTCATGCGAATCTTCTCATCGCTTCCCACTCCAACCAATTTATCACAATAGGTCTTCAGATGGACCCTGATCACCTGTACCGTCGAACATCTCAAACTTAGGAGGTTTTTAACCCTCAGGTAGTTCAACATCGGGTTGTATGCAGAGATCTTCATAGTTCAGCCCTTCAACCTCTTGCTTCCTTCAACACCTTGAACTCGTCTTGTCAGTTTCTTAAGTTCTTCAGCCAAACTCTTGATAAGCCTATCCTTCTCACTAGATTTGGGTGTGTAAGAAACGAGTTGGGTGAGTGAGGTAGAGTCTCCACGTAGATGAGGTTGTTATGATGTCCTAGCGCATGGGTATAGAGGTGGTCATTTGTGGAGTTTTGTGGTTCAGGGACGATCGGCGGGGTGTTTCTCGGAGTGTGGCAAGTGTTGCATTGTGGTGGAATAGTTGATTTTTCGGTGGAGTTGTGTGGTGAGGAGTTGTGGGAGGATTTTGTTTGTTTGGGGTATTCTGAGGAGGTATGGGATTTTGGATGTTTGTATGATTGATATCTATAATACTGAGTGAGAAGGATAAATTCGCCAAATTTCGGACATGCTCAAGCTCTCCTTGGAGCTTCAACAATCTTTGCTCGAGTTGTATCATAGCCTCATTCTGAACCTGAGTACCTTGGCTTTCAGTAGTTTTTGTTCGTTCAACTGGCGTTGTGTTTTCTTTCCTGATGTTGCTCAAATCTTCCATTTTTCCTTTGCCTTTTCTTTTTCCCGTAGGTGGACTAGGAGGAGGATAAGGCGGAGGACCTCTAGATCTTGTGTAGTATGATGATGATGCCAGAATGCACGAACCAACCTTTGGGAGGGGAATAATTAAAAGAAAGAACAAAAACAAAAACAAAAGTAGCCAAGTCAGTGCAGATCATGCGAAAATATTGCAGTATTTAAACACATAGTGTAGGAATATAAAGCGTGTCCTAATTTGGGAGCCTCGTTGTGCCCGAGGTAGGCCTAGCGACAAGTTGATTTGGAGAACTTAGATGCCAAAAATGCCTCATTTCATTAAATATAAATAGACGATTCCAAAACAACACTAAAATAATAAGCAGGAAATAAAGTCACTAATGGCCGTTAACCTTATTACATTAATAAAAGCAAAAGAAAAATCTATCCTACTTGGTCCCAGAAGGACCTTCCCCAGATTTGGCATCCTTGATCCCATCGAACAGATTCCCTAGCTTACGCAGTCCTAGTAGTGGGTATGCTCTGGCCAGATGCCCTCTTTCGTTTCCCTCAGCTTTAAGACAGTCGTCGACCCTTTTGATGATTTTACCTTCCAGCTCTACTATTCCCTGCTCCAAGTATTCCAACTTCTTGTTGGAACGGATGGCCATGTCTTTCCATTCTTCGATCAACCTTATGTTGGTTTCATGTATCTCTCGGTGCTCGGACTCATATTCGTGGACCCTTTCGCGCAGCTGAATGTATTTGACATGAGCCTCGGCACTCTCGTCTATAATTATGTGGCCTCGGCTAATCCCTGGCCTGATTAATCCATCCAAGTCGTCTTCTAACCACGACAGATAGAAGGGTGCACATCCTGCGTGGTACTTGTCTGGTTCAATTGTATTCTTCTCCATTATGATTTTACAGTGCCACATTTGTTGGGCTTGGCACTTGTTGGGAATATCATTATCTTTGAAATCAGCTCGGAAATGGCTCATCTTGTCAACCCTTGGCACAACTTTCTTTCTGCCTTCTTGTCTCATGACTCAGAGAGAAACGTAAGGATATATCCCCCTCAACCCAATTAGCACTAAGTGTGGTGCATCTCTAGACCTGACGATGAATTCGTCTGTTGGGAACCACTCGAACATCCACCGTACCTGCTCCTCAGTGAGATTATCAAAGAATTTTACCCACTCATTTGCAGTCTCTGGCTAGGCAAACCTGTCAGGAATATATGTCATCCTCTTGGGATGGTGGAAGGAAATGTGATCGTTCCAAGCCCTTCGCGGAAATTCTTGATGGTATTGGCCATTTTGGAGATGTTCTAGGAGCCACAGTTGCAGTAGCAAGTGGCAACCTTCGAAGTTCTTAGCTCCTCTTTGACAGCGTTCTAAGGCTCAGTAAATGTAGATGATCATAGGTGTAACGACCCGACCGGTCATTTTGTGTTATCGGGCCCCGTTCCCCTAAATGAAACTTCCCATAGCGGCTTATTGTGATTTATGACTTGCGGGGATGGGTGGTTCGGGTTTCGTAAGTGTTTAGAGCAGTATAGGAACACTTAGTTCCTTAAGGTTGGCCTTTTTGGCCAAGTTTGACTTCGGTCAACATTTTGAGTAAACGATCTCGGAATCGAGTTTCGACGGTTCCAGTAGCTTCGTATGATGATTTTGGAATTTGGCGTATGTTCGGAATGGGTTTTGGATGATCCGGGAGAGTTTTGGCGCCCAATATCGAATAAGAATTTCCTTAAGTTTGAAATTGGTTTGGAACGTGATTTGTTTTATCGCGGTCCGAACAAAATCCCGAGAGCGGGAATAGTTCTATTATGTCATTTATGACTTACCTGCAAAATTTGGTGTCATTCTGAGTAGTATAGGTCGATTTGGCGCATTGTTATAGAATTCAAAAACTTGAAGTTCTTAAGTTTTGATTCTGAGGGTTTTGAGATGCGATTTTGAGTTTTAGCGTTGCTTTGAGTGTTTCGAAGGCTCGAGCGAGTCCGTATTATGATTTAGGACTTGTTGGTATATTTGGACGGGGGCTCGGGTGGGCCCAGGTGCCTCTCGGGCACCAAACGAGGCTAAAAACCAGCTGAAGCAATTGCTGGTGCACCTGTTCTGGTGTGACCGCAGGTGCGGTTGCCCAGTCGCAGGTGCGGGACCGCTCCTGCAGTCCCAGCCTCGCAGGTGCGACCCCCTAGTGGACTGCCCATCTCTCGCAGGTGCGAGCCTTTTCCCGCAGGTGCGGAGCCGCTGGTGCGGACTCCTTACCGCAGGTGCGATCCCAGGCTCTTTTGTCCATTTCCGCAGGTGCGAGCCTTTGCTCGCAGGTGCGAGACCGCAGGTGCGGTCCTTGAGCTGCAGGTGCGGAACCACTGTAGGCAGTATGTTCTTTTAAAACACGGGAAATGTCCATTTTCCCCTTTTCTTCCACCATTAGAGACCTTGTGAGCTTGGGAAAACTGCCCCACGACCTAGCTACTGAAGAGGTAAGTAAATTCTACCATAATGTTAGTTTAATACGTGAATTACTAGCTAAATTAACTACTTAATTAGTGAAAATTCAAGGAGTTGGGTAGTAACCTAGGGTTTCCGAGAATTTAAGGAATTACCCGTGAATTGGCTATGAAATCATACAAAAATTATACATTAACGATCCTTAGGTTATGGGTGAGTGTTCCCTTCGTGAATTTTCGGAATCCGAGCGTGCGGGCCTGGGGGTGAATTTTGGGATTTCTTCAAGAATGATGAAATGACTAAGTAAAATGGGTAAAATTCATGCTTTTGAGTATAATTTGATATATTTACATAACATTTGACTAGTTTCGGGTCCTTGGGTGACGAGTTCGGAGTTTCGGGCGCATTCTTGACCCGGGGAGTAGGTTCGACACGAGGTGAGTCTCCTTTCTAACCTTGTAAGAGGGAATTGTCCCCATAGGTGATCTAAATGCTACGTGTTAATGTCTGTGGGGGGATACGTACGTACCTAGTGACGAGAGTCCATACGTAGCGGCTATTATTGTCATGTCGGGTAGTTTTAGGACCCACGAGCATGCTTTTATGTGCCTTACATGTATCCCTAAATGTATGATTGAGTTGCTTATTATTCTTGAATTGGCATGAAGATATTAGGATGTCATGTTTTATTTTCATTACTTAAGTTCTTGTTTTCAAGTATAATCTCTGTTAAATGCCTGAATTTCTAATAATTCTGTGTATGTATATGAGCTCCCGCGTCACATGTATGATTCGTGAGAGGGGTAGCCTTATCATTATGTAAACCGCGTCGCATGATCGATTCGCGAGCGGGGTAATATATGCATCTATGGTTCGAGCCGTTCGATACTCGGCAGTGCATATTTATTTTCAAGACGCTTCGGCCGTACGCTCCGGCATACTATGTGTTGTATATTTGACTGAGAGTCTTGTTGTTATTATATAAATTGCTTCATGTGAAAAGGGAAAGTAGTTCATTATATACTATTGTGATTTGACAGGTAGAAGTAAGTAAATTGTAAATTTATAGTTGATATTTCCTGTCTTTGAGATTCCAGGACTGTTATCCCTGCTTAGTCTTATTTAGCCCCTGTTATTTACTCATGGCCCTAGTAAGTATCACGTCTACTTCTCGTCACTACTTCTTAGAGATTAGACTGGATACTCACTGGGTACATATTTGTTTATATGTACTCATGCTACGCTTCCGTACTTAATTGTATAGGTTCTGAGGCAGGTGCAACTGGTTATCAGATCGGAGCGCGATCTTGAGAGCATACTCTGTACCCGACTCTACGGTGAGCTGCTTCCCCCTTGGCGATCCTCAGCAGCACTTGGGAGTTGTCTTTTGCTATCTCTGTCCATTTCCTTCAGAAAGTAGCACAGTTATTTTATCTTGTTTTGTATATCCCACTAGTCCGCCCGTAGGCTTGTGACAGTAGGTCTTGGCATGTAGTAGATATTATATTTTGGCACTGTATATATGTTATCTACAGTCCTTTTTTGGTTGTGTTGATTTAAATTGGCTAAGTTATACGTATTCACCTTACAATGTTAAACCTTAAAAATTTGCAAAGTTTCGGAATAATCTATCAATTAAGGTAATCTCGTTAGTAACATAAGTGTTGGCTTGCCTGACCCCAACGTTGGGCGCCATCACGACCTGAGTTTGGATTTGGGTCGTGACAATAGGGACAATGCTGAAGGCTTGCCCGTCAATCCCTTCCGTCAAGGTCTTGGTTACCATAGCTAACGGAGTGTGAATCCTTTCCTTCTTTGTTGGAAACACAATCAACCTTAGAATGCAAACAATGAAGACAAATACCCTACGGCGAATATGTTCCAGAGATGTAATGGCAAATTCGTCATGGTGAGTACGATACAATTTGATATGGCCGTACCTTTCATATAAGTACTCAAAAGGTATGTATGACTGCTTCAAACATTCTAACTCAGCATTCTTCTTCAGACCCATCATTTTCAGAAAACCCTTGCCTGTGCGGTTTTCAGGCACCAATAACCCAGGAGTTTCCCACACTAACCCAGCTAGTCCACCTATCTCTTCTAGCAGTGGTGTCATCTCAATGTTCCCAAAGCAGAAGGAGACTCTATCCCAAAATAAGGTGGCAGCCTCAATCAACATGTTGTTGGATTGGATGTCTAGGAGAGACGGTAAGTTACCCAAGTACTTCTTGACATGTTTCTTATCACTTGAGTGAACGTCCTCCCACCAGTTCAGGAGCATTGGAGGGATGTTGCTGACCATGACGAATCTAGGGACTTCGTGCCTCATATTTCTGCAAGATAAACATAGTTAGGCCCTTACCCTCACCAGACTCGACTATTTATACATTTATGATTAGCATACAAGCATTTAGTTCTCCAAATGAATGCACAAAACGTGATTATGTCCGTTGGGATTATGGAAAACTCGGTGGACTTTGGACAAGGCCGTCTTAAAGGGTTATTGTGTGGACAACACCTTAACCCAGCTAGGTTCGACCATGATGCATGTACAACTAGGTTCGACCATGATGCATGTACACCTTAACCCAACTAGGTTCTATGGGGTTTTAGACTGGTACCCTTGAGCGGACAACTCAAGGTGGAAGGCGCGGAGCTGTTGACTGCACCGCTGATCGACTAGTTTTACCACAAATAAGCCTTTCCGAATTTAGGGGGTGATATAAAATAGGAAGAGCGCAACCACTCATCAAGCGTTGCTATAGGATTTGTATTGGCACGAGTGGAGTATGATGTCGAGCATGGTTATGCAACAATAAGAAATAAAAACATGTAGTCATGTATTTGCACGTTATGAAAGCGCTAAATACAATAGTTGTAATTTAAAGCGATTACAAAGGGAAACAAGGAAACATGTCAGTTTTGGATTTTGGAAAATAATAAATACTTGAAAGAAATAAACAATTAAATTGCACATAAAGGGGAAAGGGAAAGGAATGCTAATATTAACAAAGTAAAGGTACAAATTCACAAAGCAGTTTGAAGTGGTAAAAGCCTAAGATCCCCAGCAGAGTCGCCATGCTGTCACGCCCCCTTTTTGCCCTCTCCTTTCGAATCGGTCAGGGTTTTTGACATTATTGAGACAACTCGCTTCCTTTTTGGAAAGGGGTATATAAAGGAATTGAAGAGTCTCCACCTAACGAGTTAAGGTGCATTAGGGCACCTATTAAGGATCATTACGACAATAATTGGAATAACCAGAGATTTGGGTAAGGGCTTGAAATTACTTCGAGGGGAAGGTGTTAGGCACCCCTCAAAGCCCACAACTGTGGTTCCCGACCAAACAAACTTTGTGAATTTGAGACAAGTAGAACATAAACAATGAAAACATGTAGGTAGAAGAGATAACGGGTTTTGAAAAAGGTTTGCAGTCTAAGCACACGTATGTACTAAAGTTTAAAAAATTTGAAGTCTAAACACATGTAGAAGATTCTTTAAAAGATTTATAGCCTATGCATATATATATATATATATATATATATGCATAGGCTATAAATCTTTTAAAGAATCTTCTACATGTGTTTAGACTTCAAATTTTTTAAACTTTAGTACATACGTGTGCTTAGACTGCAAACCTTTTTCAAAACCCGTTATCTCTTCTACCTACATGTTTTCATTGTTTATGTTCTACTTGTCTCAAATTCACAAAGTTTGTTTGGTCGGGAACCACAGTTGTGGGCTTTGAGGGGTGCCTAACNTTTTCCCACCCCTTAGTGGTTATTTAAGCGAGTTTTATTTAGCGACCTCTATTGCTTGTTGTTACCCGTCCCTTCTTAGTGGTCCCGGAGGAATTTAGGACCTCTACCTATGGGCAGTTCTAGACAGACCCCTAAGGTTAAAAGGAGAAAATACTAAGGCGATAGGCAAGATCAAATATGACTTTAGCAGATAAAACAGAAAAGAAGCAATTAAGAGGCTCAGATTTACCTCCACAAATATTGCATGTAAACATCACGTCTCAATCACAAACAAGGGTAGTACCATTAAACAAGATCCTAAAACATGATGTCTAGGTGAGTATCATAACACAAGAGATATACAGATTTGATTTATAACTTCAGAAGCAGGGCCATAATCGATTTACTTACTGGTTTTAAACCTGTTAAGCATTAAGCAGTAAACAACAAGAGAGGCAGTTTCTAGTTTTCTTTTTTTTTCCAGAGGTTGAATACCTAAAGTTTGCCTAGGTGTGGGGGTAATGCACAATAGTTACCAGTATCATTAATTGTGTTTTAAAAAAATGTTACACCTACAACATGCAATTCTAGGTGTTGCAGCATATATAGAGATTATGACTAATTTTTACTTAAACATGGTAAATCAAATGTGAGGATGTTTTATTCCCTTTTTCATGCATCAATAACTTAACTAGGTGTGACTGAGCGAGTGCAAATGAGATCCTAAAACAAGGTATCTAGTATGACCATACAAAATGCAAAATGATTTATGTGCAAAATTCCTAAAGCAGGATTTCTAAATGTACAACACGATTTCAGGATATGCAGAACTCCTAAAGCATGATTTCTAAATGCACAGAAAGTTACAGCATTGTTAGGCATGACTGCGAAAAATGTGTTGAAGCAACAGTTCGTGTTAATGTTGTTACTTAGCCTAGAAGCAGGATTTCTAAGTGATAAATAGGGCCAAATGAGATGCTGAAGCAGTAAACCTAAACATGATATCTAATGAATGACATGCTTTGAATGTATTGGTCCTAAACCTGGATCCTAATGCGCATATAAGAAAATGTAAACCTAAGGCATGATTTCTACCCATTGATATAAATACCCTATATATCTACCCTCTTTTTTTAACTATCCATCCCCAATATTTGTTTACAACAATTATTACAAACCGATATTGAATGAATTACATAAGTAAATAAAGAAAAATAAGAAGTTACACTATAGGGAGCCTGAAAATAGGCCCAGATTTCAAGAACCTCAAATGCTCAGATGTTACATAGCCTTTCTCATATCCGGGTGTGTCAGAGTTCCCTAAGGACCTCAAGGGATCCCGGGAAGTGCTCACACCTAGATTTCACAACCATAATTGAGTAAGTGCAGTGTGGAAGAGCCAGGTCTAATAAATCAAAGTTCAGAGGGATCTCATAGGGATCCCTAAGCAGTCACACATTAGAGGGGCAGAACTTAAGGACCTAAGAGTAGAGTGAGAGTGCTTAACATAGTTTTGAAAAGGTTTTAGTGAGAAAACAGTGTGAAAGGAGACTTTCTTGAAATAGCTTTGTAAAATAAGAGAGAGAGTTGTCTTATAAAACAGCTTTTGATAAGAGTTAGACAATTAACAATCAACACGTCAAACATGGAACCAAAAAAGTTTCGTAACACCCAAAGAACATAGAACCAAGGTAGGTTCAACAACACAAACCTTCACACAGGGGTAGTGGGGATTGGGGTACATAGAGCACATAGTATGGTGAACACATAACAGGTAGAAGTCTTGTAATTGGTACAGATAGGGAGACATAGATTCAGGAATACTAATTGGACATAGTCCTAGAATCAGAATGCTTAGGCTATTCAGTAGAGTATGGGATCAACATAGCTTAAAATTAACACAGAATCATACAAGTCTAGAATACATACTGCTTTTCAAAGGAGATTCGTACTAGAAAACCAAATAGAGCAAGATCACATTGAGACATACTATAAAAGAGGGGGTAACATATTCATGCTGATCCTAAGGAAGGGGAGTATATAAGATGCTAAGTGAACAATAATGTAAACATGTCAAGTACAGGTTTCACAGCAAAACCATAGATAGAAACAGACTAGAAACAAGATTAATTGAAGTAGTAAAAGAAACATTGTTTTTTGGGACTTAGATTGAAGTCAGGACATACCAGTAGAGAGACAGTAACCACAAAGTGAGAAGCAAGAGAGTATAGTAATCAACCTTGGCTTACAGCCGGCTGACTCAGAGCAATAGCAAATGACCAGAGAAAAGAGAGCAAAAAGTTTGAGTGTGAAAGAGAGAGAGCTTTTAAACCAAAGTGTTCGTGTGTTGTGTTAATGAAAGAGCAATGTATATATAGCTTGAAACTAGGTAGCAAATAAGGTAAGAATCAATAGTCCTGTAGTGGTTAGGGAATTAGATACCAATCAGTGTAAGTACTCCCTCTAATTAAGGAGTAAATTCAAACGGTAATAGGCAGATAATAAATAAGGAAAGAAATCATATAAGGCTGAATATAACACATAAGGAAATAGTTTCAGATAGCACAAGTATAGAACATGTAATAGAGGCTAGGTTCAGGCAATCTAATTAAGGAAAATGCTTAAGAAGTTTGACAGTATAATCGACCATAAAATAAGGTAAAAAATAAACTAAGGTTGGAGAATCAATAGATATTATCATATCAATCACAGGGAATCAAGGATTCAAACAGAAAATAGTATTAATCAAAGGAAAATACCACATGTAAACGGAATAAACACATAATAGGCAAGAATAGGCAAAATATGGTAAAATGAATCACATAAATCAGGGATTCGAACTAGAGCATAGTATGAACTGACGGAGTAAACATGATATAGGCAGAAGAAGCAAAGAATCAGAAACCCTAATGAGGTAAAAATCGGAAAGCACAGAATGTTCATGAGAAACAAGCACATATGCGGATTAAACGAACATATTATCAAAGACAGTCTCAAAATTAGGGCTTTTAATAGGATAAATCCGGTAAAAAGAAAAAACATAAGTAAATCATCCAAACATAGTAGAAATCATAGAACAACACTTAAAATAAGAAGAAGAATCATTTTTGAAAGGGGTTAAGAACCCTAGTTTGAAGACAAAAAGGTGTTTTAGAAAAATCGGAGAAATCTTTAAGGAAAACAGCAAAATAACTCAGGATATACTCAGATCTATTACAGATCTAAGAAGTCAAGAGATGAGTTAGGGTTTCAGAGGGAGATAACCCAAAGATGAGAGAATCAGCTTAGAAACCATAGGTTTTAGCCGGAGATGGAAGAATCTCACTCGAACATGCCAAGGGTGGCCTGAGAACGATCATGAAGAGGCCATGAGGTGAGTTGAACCACCTATGGTTCCTTTGAGGACCTTAAGGTAGCAGTAATCCAGCGTGTGAGGGAGCCATGGAGGCTAGGGACAGTGGTGGAGCCACCATAGTTACCGGCTGGTGAGAGAGCTTAGGTTTAGCAGAGGGAACTTGAGAGAGATGAGAGGGATGTAACGGCAGAGTGAAAGAGAGAATGAGAGGGAAGGGGGGGTAGTCTTTAGGGTTAATTAAGGTAAGAGGGGATTTGTGTCACGACCCAGAATCCTAATCCAGGTCGTGATGGCGCCCAACGACGGGGTTAGGCAAGCCAATATAAATTTCACTAAGTGTCACCCATCCCATTTGATTAAACAAGTCAATAATTACCAATTTTTAAACAGTTAAACATGATGATAGCTGGATACGAAAATAAAAGCATAACACTAAGTGGCCAAAATAAAGCATATGTATACATATATGACCCAAAACCCAAAATGCATATACACTACGAGTGTGCCAGGAACTAGTGTCACGAGTGTCATGGGCATACTAACAGAATATACAAAGGAAAGTAATACATATACAAATCCACAGCCTGGATGAAATAGACGGGGAAAATAACAAAAGTAAGTGAAAACTCCATGGTGCAGCTGGAAATCGCCAGAGGAAGCAGCTCACCGCGAAGTCAAGTCCACAAGCTCAGGGTCTATCTTCAGTACAATAACTAGAAGCACTAGCCTCAGAACCTGTACCATTAAGTACAGAAGTACAACATGAGTACATATTAAATAAATATGTACCCAGTGAGTATCCCGCCTAATCTCGAAAAAGTAGTGACGAGAGGTCGACTCGATACTCACTAAGGTCCAACAGTAATAACATACGATAGAATAAAATGAAATACAGTAGGCATGTCAGGAAATAAGAAACAAGTACATATCAAGAGCAGAAATCCAAACAACTACTGAATTAAACAATACTACACTTTCAAGGGTAAGACCACCGAAACGAAACAATAATCACCAAATCTTAGTTCCGCCGTGGCGTACGGCCCGCTCCCATATGTATTTCAAGTATTTCTCCACACTGCCACGGCATACGGCCCGATCCCATATATATATCACAAATACTTCTCAACCCTGCCGTGGCATACGACCCGATCCCATATATATTTCAATTTCTTTTGAACTCTGCCGTGGCGTACGACCCGATCCCATATAGGAATAATCACTCTCAAACCTGTCGTGGCGTACGACCCGATCCCAATTTCTTATAATACTTACTTTCCATAACAAATTCCTTGCCACTCAAAAAATTTCCATAAAGCCTCAGAGGAACAACACTATACAAAGCATAATCTCATAGTACATATGGCGTCACAATAAATCATATAAAGCATTACAAGGAAGCATATAAGGCATATAAGGCATTACGAGGAAGCATACAAGGCATGATGTGGGCCTAACTACCCGGACATAACAAATAATAGCCGCTACGTACGGACTCTCGTCACTTGGCGCGTACGTAGCCCCCGAACAATCTACACATATCATATGCATCATCTATGGGGACAATTCCCTCTTACAAGGTTAGAAAGGAGACTCACCTCGTGTCGAACCTACCCCTCGGACCACAATTGCACCCAAAACTCCGAATCTCTACACCCGAGGACTCGCAACTAGCCAAAAGGTATACAATAATATCAATGCATGTACAATGCGGGAAATTATCCTAGTTATTCACTAAAAATCGTTATTCTTGAAGAATTTCCAAATTCCAACCCCGGTCCCGCATGTTAAAAATTCCGAAAATTTTCGAAGGGATCACTCACCCGTAGCCTAAGGATCATAGTTATGCAAGTTCTTGCTATAATTCATAGCCTAAATGGATAATTCATAAGATTACCAAAATCCCTAAATTACTACCCAATTTCATAAATTTTAGGATTTAGAAGGGGATTTAACAAGGAATTGATGTTAAAGTTAGAAAAATTATAGAGTTTTACTTACCTTGAAAACAATGGTGGAATAGCTCTCTTAAAATGTCTCCAAAAGCTCAAGGAAGAAGGTGGGAATGGTGGAAAATGGCCCACTCCCGTATTTAATTAGACTGCCTAGATAATGCTTCTATGTGATCGCGACCTGAGGCCTGCGATCGCGAAGACCATCTTGCCTGACCTCTGCGATCGCGAAGAACAAAGTTCCTGGCCTCCAGACTCGACACTATGCGATCGCATAGGTGTCCTGCGATCGTGAAGAACAAACTCACCCGGCCCAGATGTGACTCAATGCGATCGCGAGAAAAGGCTGCGATCGCGAAGGTGTGGAACCCAGACCTCTGCGATCGCAAATGGGAGGCTGCGATCGTAGAGAACAATCAACAACCTAGCAAAATCCTTCTCCGCGATCGCAATCCACCTTCTGCGATCGCAGGGAAGGAAACCATATAGCAGATTTTTTGGTTTTTCTAACTTAGCTCCCGGAGGTCTAAAACACACTCGAGCCCCTCGGGACCCCGTCCAAAAGCACCGACAAGTATGTATTCATGATACAGACTCGCTCGAACTTCCGGAACATGAAAAACAACAACGAAACTCAAAATTCAACCCCAAAACCAAATTGAATCAACTTAAGAACTTAAGAATTCAAGAATACACTTCAATGCACCGAACGGGCCTATGCTACTCAGAATGGCCTCAAATTTTGCAGACATGTCGTAAATGACATAACGGAACTATTCCCAGTCTCAGAATTGCATTCGGACCTCGGTAGCATAAAATAACATTCCAAACCAAATTTCAAGTTCTATGAAAATCCTTAAAACTTCACTAACTCTAAATTTCCCATTTTGATCCGAAACCCGTCAAATCAAGTCAGTTTCTTATCGAATTTCACAGATAACTTAAATAACACATATTGAACCTGTTCTGGGCTCCGGAACCATAATACGGGCCTGGCAACATAGGTTTCACATCAAGGTTCATTTTCGTAAGCCTTTATTATTTTCAGAAAACAATTTTCTTTAAAAATTCATTTCTCGGACTTGGGTCCTCGGAATTCGATTCCGGGCATACGCCCATGTCCCATATTTTTCTACGGACCTTCCGGGACCGTCAGATCACGGATCCGGGTCCATTTACCAAAAATGTTGACCAAAGTCAACTTTATTCAATTAATTATCATAAATTCAACTCTTTATCAAGTTTCCACATAAAGGCTTCTCAGTTATGCGACCGGGATACGCACGTACATCGAGGTGGGATTGACGGAGGCTTTCGGGGCCTCGGAACACAGTCATAATTAAATTTACATAAGATGACCATTTGGGTCATCACAATCTCCCCCTCTAAAACAAACGTTCGTCTTCGAACGGACGTAGAATCGTACCTGAAGTGCTGAATAGCTGTGTATACCTGCTCCTCATGGCTTCCTCGGACTCCCAAGTCGCCTCAGCGACTGGGTGGCCCCTCCTCTAGACCCTTACGGCAGAAAGTCTCTTAGACCTCAACTGGCGGTCCTGCCTATCAATAATAGCAACTGGCTCCTCCTCGAAGCCCAACTTCTCATCTAACTGAATAGTGCTGAAATCAATCACGTGAGAGAAATCGGCATGATATCTCCGAAGCATGGATACATGAAAAATCGGATGAACTCCTGATAAGGCGGGAGGTAAAGCGAGCTCATAAGCAACCTCCCCAACTCGCCTCACCACCCCGAAAGGGCCTATAAACCTTCGTCTTAGCTTGCTCTTCTTCCCGAATCTCGTGACGCCCTTCATCGGCGAAACCTTCAAAATAACCCTATCTCCCTCCATAAATGCTACATCACGCGCCCACTGATCTGCGTAAGACTTCTGTCTAAACTGAGCTGTGCGGAGCCTCTCCTGAATAATATTCACCTTCTCCAAGGCATCTCTCACCAAATATGTGCCATATAACTTGGCCTCGCCAGGCTCAAGGCATACGATAGGAGAACGACATTGTCGACCATATAACGCCTCAAATAGAGCCATCTCAATGTTGGATTGATAGCTGTTATTGTATGCAAACTCCGCCAAAGGCAAGAACAACCCACTGACCTCCAAAATCAATCACACAAGCCCTGAGCATATCCTCCAAAATCTAAACCGTACACTCTGACTGGCCATCAGTCTGAGGGTTAAATGCTGAGCTGAGGTCTATCTGAGTACCCATCTCGCTGTGCCAAGTTCTCCAGAAGTGCGAGGTGAACTGAGGACCTCGATCTGATATGATAGACACTGGCACACCATGTAGCCGGACTATCTCTCGAATGTAAATCTGAGCCAGCCTCTCTGTCGTATAAGTAGTAGCCACAGGAATGAAATGCGTCGATTTGGTCAATCTATCCACAATGACCCAAACCGCATCAACCCTCCGCAAAGTCTGAGGCAACCCAACCACAAAGTCCATGGTGATGCTCTCCCATTTCCACTGAGGAATGGGCATCTGCTGAAACAAGCCTCTTGGCCTCTGGTGCTCGTACTTGACCTGCTGACAGTTGAGACACCTAGCCACACACAACACTATATCTTTCTTTATTCTCCTCCACCAGTAATGTTGCTTCAAATCACGATACATCTTCGGCGCACCCGTATGTACAGAATACCGGGAACTATGGGCCTCTTCTAAAATTCTCTTCCTCAGGCCATCAATATTAGGAACACATAAACGGCCCTGGAGCCTCAAAACACCATCCTCGCCCAAAGTAACTTCCTCAGTCCTGCCCTGAACCACCGTATCTCAAAGCTCTGCAAGGCATAGATCATCAAACTGTCGAGCCTTAATCTCCCCCAACAATGAAGACTGAGCAACTACATGAGCCAAAACTCGACGAGGCTCCAAAAGGTCCAATCTCACAAGGCGATTGGCTAAGGACTGAATGTCCAAGGCTAAAGGTCTCTCCTCCGCTGCAATGTAGGCCAAGCTACCTATACTCGATGCCCTCCTGCTCAAAGCATCTGCTATACATTCGCCTTGCCCGGGTGGTACAAAATAGTGAGATCATAATATTTTAACAACTCAAGCCTTCTCCGCTGCCTCAAATTAAGGTCCCTCTGCTTGAATAAGTGCTGCAAACTGCGGTGGTCAGTGTAGACCTCACATGACACACCATACAAATAGTGCTGCCAAATCTTCAAAGCATGAACAATCGCCGCCAACTCTAAGTCGTGCACAAGATAATTCTTTTCATAAACCTTTAGCTGGCGCGAAGCATAAGCAATAACCCTGCCATCCTGCATCAGCACACATCCCAACCCGACACGTGAAGCGTCGCAATACACCGTATACATCCCAGAACCGGAAGGCAATGACAGAACTGGTGCTGAGGTCAAAGCTAACTTGAGCTTCTGAAATCTCGCCTCACACTCGTCGGACAACCGAAATGGTGCATTCTTCTGAGTCAATCTGGTCAATGGAGCTGCAATAGAAGAGAACCTCTCCACGAATCGGCAATAATAGCCTGCTAGGCCAAAGAAACTCCTGATCTCTGAAGCTGAAGTAGGACGTGGCCAACTCTGAACCGCCTCAATCTTCTGAGGATCAACCTTGATACCTTCTCCGGATACCACATGCCCCGAAAATGCCACGGAATCTAACCAGAACTCGCACTTGGAGAACTTAGCATACAACTTCTGTTCCCGCAAGGTCTGGAGCACAACCCTCAAATGCTGCTCATGCTCACCCAAGCTCCGCGAATAGATCAAGATGTCATCAATGAAGACGATGACGAAGGAATTAATATACGGCCTGAATACCCTATTCATCAAGTCCATGAACGCTGCTGGGGAATTAGTTAAACCAAAGGATATCACCAAGAACTCATAATGGCCATATCTGGTACGAAATGCAGTCTTCGGAACATCTGCAGCTCGAATCTTCAACTGATGATAACCCGATCTCAAATCAACCTTGGAAAACACACGAGCACCCTGCAACTGGTCAAATAAATCATCGATGCGCGGCAGAGGATACTTATTCTTAACAGTAACCTTATTCAGCTAGCGGTAATCAATACACATCCGCATAGACCCATCCTTCTTCTTCACAAATAGGACTGGAGCACCCCACGGCGACACACTCGGCCTGATGAACCCCTTAGCCAACAACTCCTCAAGTTGCTCCTTCAACTCTTTCAACTCCTTAGGACCCATACGATACGGGAGAATGGAAATAGGCTGAGTATTTGGAGCTAAATCAATACAGAAATCAATATCTCGATCTGGAGGCATGCCTGGAAGATCTGAAGGAAACACATCCGGAAACTCTCGAACAACAGGCACTGAATCAATGGTAGGCGATTCCGCAGTGGTGTCTCGCACAAAAGCAAGATAAGCTAAGAAAACCTTCTCGACCATGTGCCGAGCCTTCATAAAGGAAATGACCCAGCTGAAAGCACTCACCGAAGAACCTCTCCACTCGAACCTCGGCGACTCAGGCATGGCTAATGTAACTGTCTTGGCATGGCAATCTAACACAGCATGATAAGGAGACATCCAATCCATGCCTAGGATAACCTCAAAATCAATCATATCCAGCAATAAAAGATCTACTCTGGTATCGAAACCGCAGAAAGTGATCACACAAGACCGATAGACTCGGTCTACCACCACAGAATCGCCCACAGGAGTGGACACATATATAGGAGAACCCAAGGACTCACGAGGAACATCAAGAAAATGAGCAAATAGTACTGAAATATATGAATACATGGATCCTGGATCAAATAGTACCGAAGCCTCCCTACCACATACTGAGATAATACCTGTGATTACGGCGTCTGAGGCCACTGCATATGATCTGGCCGGAATGGCATAAAATCTGGCTGAGGCTCCTGAAGACTTCCTAGAGTGAACAGGAACTAACTAACCTCCTCCTGATTGGCCTCCCCCTCTAAAACGACCCCTGTCGACATGTCCTCCACCTCGAGGTGGCCGGACTGTTGGTGCTGAACTCCTAGGCTGAAAACTCTGCTGCACTGCCTTGCCCAGGTACCTGGGACAATACCTCCACGTATGACCCGGCTCCCCACACTCGAAACAACCTCCTGGCACTACAGCTCTCTACCCTAAAGAGGAAGAACCCTGAATAGCCGGAGGGCGATGTGAACCCTTTAGTAAGGCACCGAAATAGGAACTAGAGGATCTCTGATGACTGGAACAACCGTTGGGTGCACCCTGGATGGCTGGAGGACGATAGGAATGCTCTGGCATAGCGCCGAACTGAGGCCTCACTGAACCACCTCGAGGGGGTAGTAGGGGTGTTGAATATGAAGGTCTGCTGGGCTGACCACCCCCGAACTGACCCCTGCTCCTAGCTGAAGCATCCCTGAACTCTCCTGAGAACCTGGCCCTCTTGTCCCGCTGACCCTGCTGAACCTGTTCTCTGCTCCTCAACCGATACCCCTCAATCTGTCGAGTTATCTCGACTACAAGCTGGTAGGGGGTACCCATCTCCACCTCTCGGGCCATAGAGGCCCTAATACCTGGATGCAAGCCAGCCACGAACCCCCGCACCCTCTCGGCATCAGTAGGCAATATCATAAGGGCATCGCGAGATAACTCGGAAAATTTAGCCTCATAATCAGTCATTGACATCTTTCCCTGCTCTAGTCGCTCATACTGACCCCGTAGCTCCTCCCTCTCAGAAGGTGGAATGTATCTGTCTAGAAATAGCTGAACAAACTGATCCTAAGTGATAGGAGGAGAATCTGCTGGTCTGCTGAGAATATATGACTGCCACCACCTGCGAGCTCTGCCCTCTAACTGAAATGTGGTGAAATCCACTCCATGGGACTCCAAAATCCTCATGTTGTGCAGTCTGTCCCTGCACCTATCAATACAATCCTGAGCATCCTCACCCCGCTCACCCCCGAAGACTGGAGGGCGAAGTCGGGTCCATCTATCCAACATCTTCTGTTGGTCACCCTCTGCAACTCGCCTGGGCTCTAGGGATGCTACTACGGGCTTAACCCCTCCCACGGGCGGTGTGCTTGAGGTATGACGTGCTGCTGCTGCCTGACCTGTGGCCTGAGTGGTAAGGGTATGGACTCCCCCTCCCGCTTGAGAAGTAGCAGGGTCGGCTGGAAATAAACCAGCCTGAGACATAGTGTCCATGAATCTCAGCATACGGCCCATGACCTCCTGTAAGCCTGGCCCCGTCACGAAATCCACTGGAGCAGGTGCTACTGGAGGCACGTCATCCTGCTCCTCTATAATAGGGTCCTCTGATGGTGCCATTGGTGTAGCTCTGGCACGCCCTCATCCCCTGCCTCGAGCAGGTGCTCTACCCCTGCCTCTACCCCGACCTTGGGCAGCCGGGGCAGCGGCCTCTCCCGGACCAGGAACATTGGATGCACGCGTCCTCACCATNCCGATCCACAAGACTCTACTGGGCCTGCCCGTGACTCGTGAGACTTCCGTGAACCTAGGGCTCTGATACCACATTGTCACGACCCAGAATCATAATCCAGGTCGTGATGGCGCCCAACGACGGGGTTAGGCAAGCCAATACAAATTTCACTAAGTGTCACCCTTCCCATTTGATTAAACAAGTCAATAATTACCAATTTTTAAACAGTTAAACATGATGATAGCTGGATACAAAAATAAAAGCATAACACTAAGTGGCCAAAATAAAGCATAACACTAAGTGGCCAAAATAAAGCATATGTATGCCTATACGACCCAAAACCCAAAATGCATATACACTACGCGTGTGCCAGGAACTAGTGTCACGAGTGTCATGGGCATACTAACGGAATATACAAAGGAAAGTAATACAGATACAAATCCACAGTTTGGATGAAATAGACGGGGAAAATAACAAAAGTAAGTGAAAACTCCATGGTGCAGTTGGAAATCGTCAGAGGAAGCAACTCACCATGAAGTCAAGTCCACAAGCTCAGGGTCTATCTTCAGTACAATAACCAGAAGCACCGGCCTCAGAACCTATACCGTTAAGTATAGAAGTGAAACATGAGTACATATTAAATAAATATGTACCCAGTGAGTATCCCGCCTAATCTCGAAGAAGTAGTGACAAGAGGTCGACTCGATACTCACTAAGGTCCAACAGTAATAACATATGATAGAATATAATGAAATACANTACCCAGTGAGTATCCCGCCTAATCTCGAAGAAGTAGTGACAAGAGGTCGACTCGATACTCACTAAGGTCCAACAGTAATAACATACGATAGAATATAATGAAATACAATAGGCATGTCAGGAAATAAGCAACAAGTACATATCAAGAGCAGAAATCCAAACAACTACTCAATTAAACAATAATACACTTTCAAGGGTAAGACCACCGAAACGAAACAATAATCACAAAATCTTAGTTCCGCCGAGGCGTACGGCCCGCTCCCATATGTATTTCAAGTATTTCTCTACACTGTCGTGGCGTACGGCCCGATCCCATATATATATCACAAATACTTCTCAACCCTGTCGTGGCGTACGACCCGATCCCATATATATTTCAATTTCTTTTCAACTCTGCCGTGGCGTACGTCCCTATCCCATATATATACTTCAATTAATTTTACAATTCTGTCGTGGCGTACGACCCGATCCCATATAGGCATAATCACTCTCAAACCTGCCGTGGCGTACGACCCGATCCCAATATCTTATAATACTTACTTTCCATAATAAACTCCTTGCCGCTCAACAATTTTCCATAAAGCCTCTGAGGAACAACACTATACAAAACATAATCTCATAGTACATATGGCGTCACAATAAATCATATAAAGCATTACAAGGAAGCATATAAGGCATTACGAGGAACCATACAAGGCATGATGTGGGCCTAACTACCCGGACATAACAATAATAGCCGCTACGTACGGACTCTCGTCACTTGGCGCGTACGTAGCCCCCGAACAATCTACACATAGCATATACATCATCTATGGGGACAATTCCCTCTTACAAGGTTAGAAAGGAGACTCACCTCGTGTCGAACCTACCCCTCGGACCACAATTGCGCCCGAAACTCCGAATCTCTACACCCGAGGACTCGCAACTAGCCAAAAGGTATACACTAATATCAATGCATGTACAGTGCGGGAAATTATCCTAGTTATTAACTAAAAATCGCTATTCTTGAAGTATTTCCAAATTCCAAACCCGGTCCGGCATGTTCAAATTCCGAAAATTCTCGAAGGGATCACTCACCCGTAGCCTAAGGATCATAATTATGCAAGTGCTTACTAGTATTCATGGCCTAAATGGATAATTCATAAGATTCCCAAAATCCCTAAATTACTACCCAATTTCATAAATTTTAGGATTTAGAAGGGGGATTTAACTAGGAATTGATGTTAAATCTAGAAAAATTATGGAGTTTTACTTACCTTGACAACAATGGTGTAATAGCTCTCTTAAAATGTCTCCAAAAGCTCAAGGAAGAAGGTGGGAATGGTGGAAAATGGCCCACTCCCGTATTTAATTAGACTGCCAAGATAATGCTTCTATGTGATCGCTACCTGAGGCATGCGATCGCGAAGACCATCTTGCCTGACCTCTACGATCGCGGCAGGGTTCCTACGATCGCGAAGAACAAAGTGCCCGGCCTCCAGACTCGACACTATGCGATCGCATAGGTGTCCTGCGATCGCGAAGAACAAACTCACCCAGCCCATATGCGACTCAATGCGATCGTGAAGGTGTGGAACCCAGATCTCTGCGATCGCAAAGGGGAGGCTGAGATCACAGAGAACAATCAACAGCCCAGCAAAATCCTTCTCCGCGATCGCAAACCACCTTCTGCGATCGCAGAAAAAGGAAACCAGATAGCAGATTTTCTAGTTTTTCTAGCTTAGCTCCCGGGGGTCTAAAACAAACCCGAGCCCCTCGGGACCCGTCCAAAAGTACCGACAAGTATGTATTCATGATACAGACTCGCTCGAACTTCCGGAACATGAAAAACAACAACAAAACTCAAAATTCAACCCCAAAACCAAATTGAATCAACTTAAGAATTCCAGAATTCACTTCAATGCACCGAACGGGCCTATACTACTCGGAATGACCTCAAATTTTGCAGACAAGTCGTAAATGATATAACGGAACTATTCCCAGTCTCGAAATTGCATTCAGACCTCCGTAGCATAAAATCACATTCCAAATTAAATTTCAAGTTCTATGAAAATCCTCAAAACTTCACTAACTCTAAATTTCCCATTTTGATCCGAAACCCGTCAAATCAAGTCGTTTCTTATCAAATTTCACAGATAACTTAAATAACACATATTGAACCTGTTCCGGGCTCCGGAACCATAATACGGGCCCGACATCACAGGTTTCACATCAAGGTTCATTTTAATAAGCCTTTATTATTTTTCAGAAAATAATTTTCTTTAAAAATTCATTTCTCGGACTTGGGTCCTCGGAATTCGATTCCGGGCATACGCCCAAGTCCATATTTTCCTACGGACCTTCCGGGACCGTCAGATCACGGATCTGGGTTCGTTTACCAAAAATGTTGACCAAAGTCATTTTTATTCAATAATTATCATAAATTCATCTCTTTATCAAGTTTCCACATAAAGGATTCCCGGCTACGCGCCCAGGATGCGCACACACATCGAGGTGAGATCGACGGAGGCTTTCGGGGCCTCGGAACACAATCATAATTAAATTTACATAAGATGACCCTTTGGGTCATCACAATCTGGACCGTTGATTAAATTTGATCAACGGTCCAGATTAGACAAGGAATTGGGCCGGGTAGTTATTGAATGGGGCTTGGGGTATTTGGGATGTTTTAATTGGGGTTGGGATCAGGTTTGATTAGGCTAAAATTGAAATAACTCAGGCCATTTGTTAAATACCCAATTAAATTAATAAAAATAATTTATAAACAACTAATAATTGTAAAAAATGAATTTCATGAATAGCTTATTTAGTATTTAAAAATACAAATGATTAATTTATGGTAAAAACAATATAAAATCATATGGTTGGGCTATTATTGCAAAGTTATTGCAATTATAGCCAAAAAGTGCCAATTTGGATAATTATGAAACAATTTGCTCTTAATAAGACAAAAAATATTAAGTTGAATCAAGAAAATGTTTTGAAACCATTTGTGATGCAATTTTGTGATCATTTATTGGAAATAAAATGCTGAATAATTAATAAAGAATATAGGAAAATTGTGAAAAATACCAATTGCTATTAATGCATGATTTTGAAGATATATATGCAATTTAAAATATTTTTTAGGAAAAATTGGGTATCAACACTTACAACCAAGGCTTATCAAATGTGAGACCAACTCCAGTTGCGGCCAACAATATTGAATTGGAGCAAGGGTTGATCCAAACCCTCTAAAACAACTGTGTCTTCAGAGGAAAGATGAACGAAGATCCAAACAATCATCTAATGGACTTCGAGGAGATAATGAACACCTTTCAATATAATGGTGTGTCACAAGATGTTGTTTATCCAAGGGCATTCCCCTTCACTCTCAAAGATGATGCAAAGCACTAGCTTCGAAGCTTGCCCCAGGGATCAATTAGAACATGGGAGGAGATGACAAGAAAATTTCTAGCAACATATTTCTCCTTAGCTAAAACGGGCAAGTTAAGAAAAGAATCCATACTTCTGCTAGAACAAAGCTGAAACTGTGTTTGAAGCCTAGGAGTGGTTTAAGGAAATAGTGTGAAAGTGTCAACATACCGGAATTGAACTCTGGATGCAACTCCTGGACTTTTGGGATGGATTGACACCGACCTCACGGAGAACATTGAGTAATGCAGCTGGAGGTCTGTTGATGAAAAAGACTCTAGAGGAGATAGTCACTATTCTTGATTAGTTGTCTGAACTCTGAAGATGCAAATCAATGGCCCTTTGAAGTTGCTGAAAGAAGATGATCAAGTGGTGTTCACCAGGTTGATGCTAACACATCTGTGCAGGTACAATTTGATGCCATGGGAAAGAAATGAGGAAGCTGACCTTAGCTTCGTTAAATAATGAGCCTCGTTCATCATGTAACATGTGTGGAAGAGGTCACCCTACTCATGAGTGTTAAGCTTCAACTATGGAAGTTAATGTTTTGGGTAACTATAACTTCATTGCAATGGGTCAGAAGCACCCCAAGTTTTCATGGAGTTCACCTGGGGGTACAACAAATGCATGGCAACAAAATAACTCCAGATTTCAAGGAGCCCCTGGTTTTCTGAATCAGCAGAGGCCGCAGTTTCAGCCTCAACATCCAATTCAGTCTGGGTCAGAACATCTGATGAAGTCATTCATCGTCAAGACTGACGAGAGATGTAACGACCCGATCGGTCGTCTTGAGCTCTAGCGCGTCATTCAATGGTTTGAAGTCATGAGCAGTTTTGTTTCAGGTATTATGACTTGTAGGTGTGGTCGGAATTGAATTTCGGGAAGTTCAGAGTCAAATTGGAAAGAAAATTCTCATTTTGGAAGCCTTAAATTGGAAAAATCGACTAAGACTGGAATTTGGAGTAAACGACCTCGGAATCAGGATCTGAAGGTTCCAGCAGGTTCGTATGATGATTTCAGGATGGGGTGTATGTCCGTATCAGGTTTTGGATAACTCCGGGAGCGTTTCGACATATATTGTGGAAGTTAGCATTTTTCATAAGTCTGGGTTGAAGTGCATTTCGGTGTTATTGATGTCCGTTTGGGATCCCGAATCTGGGAATAGCTCCGTATGGTGAATCTTGAGTTGGGAGCGTGATCGGAAGTAAATTTGGAGGTCCGTAGGTCATTTTGAAGTCATTTGGCTAAAGATAGAAATTTGAAGGTTTTTGAGAAGTTTGACCGAGGGTTTGACTTTTTGATATCGGGGTTGGATTCCAAATTCGAAAGTTGGAGCAGGTCCTTAAGGTGGAATATGACTTGTGTGCAAAACTTGAATTGGAGTGCAATTCATGATTGGTTCGGCATCGGATGTAGAAGTTTGAATTTTCAAAGTTCATAAAACTTGAATTGGAGTGCGATTCATGATTTCGACGTTGTTTGATGTGATTTGAGGCCTCGAGCGAGTTCGTATCATGTTTTGGGACATGTTGGTATAATTGGTTAAGGTCCCGAGGGCCTCCGGTGGATTTCGGAAGGTTAACGGAATGAATTTCGGACCAAAGAGTTGCTGAAATCTTTTGCAGAAAGCTGTTTTGACAGCAACCAGTGCAATCGCGGAGCTGAATTTGGAAGATTATATCTCAAAATATCTAAGGAATCTGAAAATTTTCGAAAGATAAAAGTTGTAGCCCTTGCATTCTAGTTTCCATAAAGTTAAACCATTCATGATTTGGACATTTTATCAGAAAGTTATGATCGATTGAAGATGGCTGGTGGAGCAGTTTCGACAGAATCACATTAAATATCTTCGAGTCTAGTTTCTAAATCTTCAAACCGTTTGTCATTTGGATATTTCTACAAGGAGTTATGGGCGTTTTAACAGAAGGTGTACAACAAGGAAAAATTGTAATAGGATGTACAACCTGTACAGTGCAAGGTACAACTCGATGAAGCCTGGGCAGATTGTTTTGAACACGAGTTTTGGCCCATTTCTTTAATTTGGCTTGGACGATTTTGGAGAGCTCAAGGAGAGATTTTCATCAAGAAACACTATGTAAGTGATTTCTTCCTATTTTTGAGTTAAATATGTGATCTTACATGGATTTAGACATGGAAAATTAGTATAAATTTGGGATTTTTGGGGAAGTCCTAAATTTGGAATTTTTGACTTTTACCATGAATTTGAGCATGAAAATTAGAGTAAATTGTATAATTGAGTTAGTAAAGCTATGGGTAGAATTTATCTTCAAGAAATTTCAGAATCCGGGCACATGGGCCTGAGGGCATTTTGGTCAACTTTTCGAGCGTAGTTGGGAACTTATATAATTTGAATTGTTACAAGTATTAGAGTGAATTTTTATTGGTTTGCCCCTTATTTGAATAGTTTTGGGGCGTTGTGCATCAATTGGAGTCGTCCGAAGGGCTTGGAAGCCGGTTATGGAATTTCGGAGCGAGGTTAGTCTCCTTTCTAACTTTGTGAGGGGGAATTGTCCCCATAGATGAACTAATTAAATACGTGCTACTATCTGCGGGGGCTACGTACGCACGAGGTGACAGGAGTCCGTGCGTAGCTACTATTATGCCATGTCCGGGTAGTCTAGGACCCACTAGCATACTTTACTTGTCGTACTTGTGACCTTGTCAATAAAATATCATGGGATGCTGTCAGTTAGTAATTAAATCTCTAAGAAGGATAGTGTTTACTTTTCTTAATCATCTAGAAGGAGAATTTATTCTTCCTTGGATAATTGCATTTCAGATAAATCTATAATGTTGAAACCCTGTCGAAATTGGCAAGTAAATCCCCACAAAGTCTTTAAATACTATTTTCATGTTCATTACAAGGAGAATTATAATTAATTCATTGAATAGCTATATTTACTGATAAAAATATGGTTTACTGTGTGAATATGTGTAACTATGGGTGCCTGAGTCGCATGTATGATTCGCGAGCAGGATGGCCTTGTTATTTATATATAACCGCATCGCATGATCGATTCGCGAGCGGGGCAGATAGATGCATCTATGGTTCAAGCCGTTCGACCCTCAGCAGTGCACATTTTATTATTGTTGGTCCGCGTCGTTCGACCCTCGGCATATCTCGCGCATGATAATTGTTGCGTACTTTCTTGTGATTTATACATGTTTATTGGCCTGGAAACTATAAATTGTCAACTTAAATGACGAGGTGTAATGTAAGAAGAATTGATACTCCTTATCCCTGATATTTATTAAATTTCCTATGATATTCATGCTTAGTGTCTCACTCGATTATGTTAAATTGACCTCTAACAAGTGTCAACTTCGACCTCTCGTCACTACCTCTTTGAGGTTAGGCGGGATACTTACTGAGTACACGTTGTTTTCGTACTCAAGCTACACTTGCTGTGCATTTTTATTGCACAGGTACTTTCACAGCGATGTGGCCGGCTTGGAGACTTAGGTGAGCTGCATCATCCGGAGGCGACCCTCAGCTGACAAAGTCTCCCTCATATTTTATTTTATTTTCATTTTAAATTCCTTGTCCAATTTGTATTTCGGACAAGCTTGGTAGTATTTGTGTAATTCTTAGAATTTTCTCATGCACTTGTGACACCGGGTTCTGGGATGTGTTTGGGATGTATTTTATAAAATGGAATATTAAACTGTCATATTTACTTAGCGGATTTTATTCAGTTATTATGTAATAAAGTGAAAGGTAATGATTTCAAAAATGCTAAAACAGGAAATTTAACTTAACCATTTAATGATTGGCTTGCCTGACAGTGGTGTCCGACGCCATCATGACCTTATGGATTTTGGGTCGTGGCAAGAGATTAGATTCTCATGGTGTAGCTATTAAAGAACTTGGGATAGGTTTGCGTAGCTTGGAGAGACAAGTGGGACAAATTGCAACTATATTATCTGAAAGAATCCCAGGTACTCTGCCAGTTGATACTGAAAAGAATCCCAAAGAAACGGTAAATGTTGTGACCTTGAGAAGCGGACAAGTATTGAAAGATGCCACTCCAATTCACAAACAAGCCGCGCTTGACAAAGAAAGTGGGAAGGATCTGAAAATTGAAGATGATAAAACGACCAAGAAGAAGAAAGGCAAGAAGGGAGCTGAGAAAAAGAAAAAGGAGGAAACTTCAAGAAGGGAGGAATATAGTGAAGAGAGAAATCACATGCATGCTATACCTTTTCCCCAAAATCTCTATAAAGAAAAGCTGGACAAGCAGTTTGAGAGATTTCTAAATATGCTGAGGCTGGTTAATATAAATATGCCATTCACTAAAGGTCTTTCACAAATGCTAGCTTATGAAAAGTTCTTGAAGGAGATCCTTACAAAGAAGAGAAAGATAGAAGAGACCTCAGTGGTCAAACTCACAGAGGATTGCAATGCAATATTGCAAAACAAACTCCCACAAAAGTGTGGAGATCTATGGAGTTTTATGATACCTTGATCTATAGGCACTCTTAACATTGATAAATCTTTATGTGATTCTGGTGCCTTAATTAATTTAATGCCTTTGTCTACTTACAGAAAGTTAGAAAATGAGATTGGAGAGATAAGCTCAGCACCAATATCATTGCAGCTAGCCCACCAAACAACTATAACACTCGGGGGGATGGTAGAAGATGTTTTGATGGCCGTGGATAAGTTCTTATTTCATGTAGATTTCATTATGGTGAATATGGAGGAGAACAGAGAGGTCCCCCTTATACTAGGAAGACCATTTTAGCAACGGGAAGAGCTATACTGGATATACATGATAGGAAACTCATGCTTAGAGTGGGTGAGGAGACTGTGACGTTTGAGATGAATGTAAAGGAGAGTTCAGCTGCAAGTGTTGAGTGGAAGGTGAAAAGTTTGAAAAAGAAGGACCAGTGATAGAAAAACACAAGTGTGGGGTATACCCTAAGAAGACTTAGAAGAAGGTATCTGCGTGGATGTGTGCACTAAGTCGGGCGCGTGGAATGGAGCCAGACTTTGACTCAGACCCCGACTAGAGAATCAGGGAAGTTTCCTCTACCTTATGCTTTTTAATTGTGAGTCATGGGGACATTCCACAACTTAAAGTGTGTGGGTGGGGGATATTTGTATGTTGTATGTATATGTGTTAGCTTTTTCCTTTTAGTGCGTGTTAGTAGTAGAAAAAACATACATAAATTTTTTAAATTTTTTGATTTTTCCCAACAATGGATATCATTCGATGGGTTTATTGAGGGAGTAAAGTCGAAAGAAAAAGACAAAAAGATTTTCTTTTATTAGGTAGTGTAACAATTCTCCCTTGGTTTTTCTTTGTGCCGCGATTCTTTTACAAATGTTTTGTTTGAACGGGGTGTAGCTAGTTTTTCTTTTTGTTAGGAGTAGGAAACCTTATGCTATGTTTTGAATTGAAGCAGTATCTCTTGACTTTATTATGCCTTGAGAATAGAGAATGATTTAGTTGTGAATCTTAGTCTCAGTTTTTGGCCCTTGTATAAGTACCTTAAAGTGTATGAACTTAACTTTGCTTAACTTCCCTGACTAGAGTGTCTTGATGAGTCCATTTTGCCATATGAGTGTGAGGTTTTTTTTGTTATTCTATGCGTTGAATTTTATGTCTAGAACATGCCCGTGTGTTTGCAAAGCCAAATAGTAGTCTTGTTCAGTTTTGGAAGTGATATAGACGTTTCTTTGTTGAACCAGTTATATGTTATTGCCCACCTAATTGTATGTATCTTAGTTAACTCCTTTGAGCCTGTAATCTTGTTTCTTTGGCAACTACATTACAAGCCTTACCCATTTGTTTGAATTGACCATCAATTTGAATCTTTTCACCTCTTGTGAGCACTTCAATTATATGAACCTTGTAAAAGATGAAGTGTGAGGTCATTTGTTTAGCTTTTGAATGGAACTAATGAAATAAGGATAAAGGTGCAATGTTTTGAAAAAGTAAGAGCCACTTGAATTGAATGAGAAAAGAAAAAGGGAAAAAATTAGTTGTACTGTTGTGCAAATATTCATTGATAAGTTGTAACGACCCAGCCGGTCGTTTTGTGTGTTGGGACTCCGTTCCCGTAAATGACTCTTTCCATAGCGGCTACTCGTGCCTTATGACTTGTGTGGGCAGGTAGTTCGAGATTCAGAAGTGATTTGGCAAGTTCAGGAACACTTGGTTCCTGAAGGCTAGCCTATTTGGCTAATTTTGGTTCCGAGCAGCATTTTGAGAAAACGACCTCGGAATCGAGTGCTGGCAGCTCCAGCAGCTCCGGATGATGATTTCGGACTTGAGCGTATGTTCACCTCGGGTTTCTGATGACCCGGGAGTATTTTGGCACCTAATTTTGGAATTCAGGATTTCATAAGATTTAGAATTCAGCCTTGAATTGGACCTCATGATATCATGGTCCGAATGGAATTCCGGAACTGGCTATAGTTCCGTATAGTCATTTATGACTTGTCCGAAAAATTTGGGGTCATTCCGAGCAGTATAGACCCGTTCGGCGTATTAGTGAGCCATTTGAATTTCTTGGAAACTTAAGTTTGAAACTAAGGGGTTTTGGAGAGTGATTTCTAGTTTGGACGATGTTTTAGTGTTCTGGGAGCTCGAGCGAGTCCGTATTATGATTTGGGATAGGTTGGTGTAATTTGTCGAGGGCTCGGGTGGGCCCAGGGGTCTCCCGAACCCCAATCGGGGTCAAAAACAAGCAATTTCATAGCTGGTGTGGCTGCTTCTGGTGTGACCGCACCTGCGGTCCATGAGCCGCAGGCGCGAGGCTCGCACCAGCGGCCAATCCCTCGTAGGCGCGGCTCCAGCCGCAGGAGCAGCCTTCCTCTCGCTGGTGCGGCTCCGCAGGAGCGGACAAAAGCCCGCAGGCGCGACCTCCCCTAGGGCCCAGGCCCATCGCAGGCGCGACCCTTTTTCTACAGGTGCGAGTCCGCACTTGCGAACCAAGGGCCGCAGGGGCGGAAACTGCTGACTAGTCCTATAAAAGGCCCATTTCGCGAATTTTCTTCCCAAACACATTTTTTCCTCCATTGTTGCACACCCCAAGAGCTCCAGAGCAGTGATTTCAGCCTAAATAACCCAGGTAAGTAATTCTTTGGCTTTCTGCATGTTTATTACTTCGATTCTTGAGGAATTTCCACTTCCAAAATTCATAAAAATCCATGGGAAGGCTTGGGAAAAATAGAGGGTTTTGAGAAAATTGAATTTCTGATTTTTGGGCTATTATAGGATGATTAATTTAGTTAATCTTGATCCTTAGGCGACGTATAGCGCATTTCTTCAAGAATCGTAATTTTCCGGACGCCGAGGCTCGGAGTTGAATATTCCAAGTACGTCAAGAATGTGTTTTAAGGGAAATCTTTGATAAATCCTCCTCGATTCCTCCTAAATTGATATAATTATGTGTTTATGGCTAGTTGCGAGCCATCGAAGGTAATTCAGAGGATTCGTGCGTCTTGTTTATTGGTCCGTTGACTAGAGGAGTACTTGTCCTAGTGAGTCTCGTTTCCAAACTTTGTAGGGGGGAAACGTCCCCTAGGCTCCTTGTTGCTAATTGTGATTGGGTAGGGGGATGCGTACGTACCACGTGACGAGAGTCCGTACGTGGCATCTATACTGTATGTTGGGTAGCCGTAGGACCCACGAGCATGTTCTAGCTGTTTGTTTGATATTATCTGATGCCTTGTACAAGTTATTTGCCGATATATGATGAAATGGAGCTATGATAGCTTTGAGTTAAATGTACATATTATTCAGATAAGAATTTTGAATTTCATCAATGGATTAATTGTGTTACTCCTGATATAATTGATAAAGAAAACGGAGTAAATGAGATAAATCTTGATCCTGAGCTGTTGAGCAAAAATGAAGGTGATTGTAAATCCTTCCTATACTTGAATTATTCCACCATGGTGATATTATGAGAAAAGAGGATAATATGATATAAAATCCTAACTTTGACTATCAAGAGAGATGCGAATATCCGATCCCGTTGAGCATTGATGAGTCGGTACCATGGTGTCTACATATACACATATATATGCATTCATGCATTATTGGCCCCCGAGTCACAGGTATGATTCGTGATCGGGGAGAACTTATATTTTCATTACTAGCCCTGAGTCACAGGTTTGATTCGTGATCAGGGAGGAAGTACACTTATTTTCATCA
The DNA here is from genome assembly GCA_005239495.1 of Nicotiana undulata. NCBI lineage: Eukaryota > Viridiplantae > Streptophyta > Magnoliopsida > Solanales > Solanaceae > Nicotiana > Nicotiana undulata. The sequence goes on from ML297559.1 coordinate 90,257, forward strand.
ACCCCTGAGTCACAGGTTTGATTCGTGGTCAGGGAGAAATCAGACTTATTTTACAAGCCCCTGAGTCACACGTTTGATTCGTAATCAGGGAAGAACTATACTACTATTTTTATCGGCCCCCGAGTCACAGGTATGATTCGTGATCGGGGAGGGTTTTACTTTACATCATTTGCCTCGAGTCACAGGTATGATTCGTGATTGGGAGAGTTTATATATTTTTGTCATTTGCCCCCGAGTCACAGGTATGATTCGTGATCGGGGAGGGTTTTACTTTACATCATTTGCCTCGAGTCACAGGTATGATTCGTGATTGGGAGAGTTTATATATTTTTGTCATTTGCCCCCGAGTCACAGGTATGATTCGCGAGCGGGGAGAGATATTGGCCCATGAGTCGCAGGTAT
>MDKH01182017.1:0-12267 GCA_005239495.1 Nicotiana undulata
TTAGAGATTATACTGCAGAAGCTCGATTCTTAATTATACTACTGCCTGAAACCCTTAAACACCATATTCCCTAACTTTTGAATTCATTAGGACCACTACTGAAAGTCAACCACTCTGACTGGCCCCGAATACAATCAACTCCAAGGCTCTCCTAGCACATGAACATCCTTTCAACGAAGCATGTGGCTGAGTCGCTACCCTTACAACTTGCATATGCCTTAAGCACGAATTCTTAGTCTTCCAAAGCCTAACCCTGGTCCAATAGGACCAACTTCGCACACATTTATCGAATTCCATGCTCAATTACCGCTATACTCCTTTCCCTTAGATGTAACAACTTGCCAATATGCCGACAATCCGCAACCCCATAAGGACACAACCCCTCAACCCAACTGCAGGTGGTGGGACTACCCCACTTTGGTTAACCTCATTCCTTTAAGCACTACCCGACTTCCTTTCCGTATGGCTGGCCTTTTTGAAATGGAACCACCACCTATCATTTTTCACATATCTTCCTTCATCGCGTGCTTCTCAATTGCGTACTTAATTAAACATCCTTCTTTGTAGCTCTTTGAGTCAGCAGATCACCACAACTTCAAACTCTCTGAAGATCATCTTTCTCGAGATGCCTTCATTAGAGGTAACTGTTCAATTCTGAACCACTACACACCACGATCTCTAACAACCGCTTCTTCAACAGCGCTTCACAGCACTCTAACCCCATGCGACCTAAGAATTATAACACCGGCGAATTTAACATATCCTATTCGATCAAACGATGATACCACAACACATGTGAATATGCCACCTTGCTCGATAGCACCAAGCTTACTACTTTATCAATCCAAACGAGACCATTAATAGTCCAAGTGCCTTTCCTCCGTCGGAACTAAAATACTGAAATCTCGAAACCACACCCTGAGAAGACCTCCTTTCAAGTCATTCATTGCCCCTATATATGGGCAAGCATCCTACCATCCTATCAAAATCGCGCGATATCCAATCGTAAGCATCATAACAACCTGATCATAGACTTAAAGTCCTCAGAAACACAATTACTGAGCTGAAACAACATATTATTCTTCTGCAGGGCAACAACAACAGCCCTAACCAACTGGACATGGAAAACATCTCGCACCATATCCGTAGAACCATTTCAATTCCTCAAAGCCTCGAATCATATCAAAACCTTCGCGACGTATAATATTGAGTAGGAAGAAACATAGGCATAAGCCTTAATGGAATCAAATCACACGATGAGGAATCAAGAAGGGAAGTACTCCTACAGCCCTGTAGCCTCTCGAAGATTAGTACAGACGTCTCCGTACCGATCCGCCAAACTCTACTAGACTTTCTCATGACTCGTGAAACCTAAGGGAAACTAGTGCTCTGATACCACGTTGTCACGACCCAAAACATATGGTTTGTGATGGCGCCGGACACCACTGTCAGGCAAGCCGACCCCTTAATCAGTTGGAACACTTTCTTATTTAACATTATAGAATCGAAGCCTCTTCTTGCATTTTCATTATTAAATAAATAAATTTTGTAATTTAAATACGGTAAGAAACCAACTTAATACAAAAAAACAAAAAAAAGAAATACCAAGACATCCCCAGAATCCGGTGACACAAGTCCATGAGCAATTTCTAAGAATTTATACAATTATACTACGCTTGTCCGAAAAACAAATTGGATAAAGGCAATAAATATAAAATGTAAGTACACAGAAGGGAGACTCCGACAGCTGTGGAACACCTCTGGATGAATGCAGCTCGTATAAGTCCCCAAATCGATCACTGTACTATAAAGGTACCTGTGCAACAAAATGCACAAAAAATGTAGTATGAGTACATATACATATATGTACCCAGTTAGTATCCCGTCTAAACTCGAAGGAGTAGTGACGAGAGTTCGACTAGATACTCACTGAGGTCCAGCAATATAATATATGAAGAGATATGGCTAAAGCAATAGGCATGTGAGACAGTAAACAACAAGTACATAGCAAATAACATAATCCAGATAATAACTGAAAAATGAACAACAAAGTACCCAAATCTCCTCTTAACCAATACCTGACAATCCAGTTATAAGTGACTCAGAACTCAAGTGATCATACACATACCAGGACAAGACAATCGGCCAGAGTCATAAGGGTGGTCATAAGGACTGAGGTCATAAGCTACCCACGATCGCGAATCATACCTGCGACTCGAGTGCTGACTCGATAATAATAATCTAACCCACGATCGTGCATCGTACATGCGACTCGTGTGCTAACTCGATAATGATAACCTGACCCATGATCGCGCATCATACTTGCGACTCGTGTGCTGACTCGATAATAATAAGCTAACCCACGGTCGCGCATCATACCTGTGACTCGTGTGCTAACTCGATAACAAGTGCCTATATATAAGTACATATGTGAACCAACTCAACAGTGAACTCAACAGGACTGTGTCAATACCAAGGATAGTCAACTGGGATTTAAATCAAAATGTTTCACTTTTCCATATCACCTCAACAGTAATGACAACTCATAACACATACAAAGGTACAAATAGGGCACATAGAGGCATGCTTGTGAGTCCTAAAGCTACCCGACATAGCAATATAGTCGCCACGTACGGACTCTCGTCACTTGGTACGTACGTGGCCCCCACAACATGTATACATAGCAATAAGCAACCTATGGGGACATTTACCCCTTACAAGGTTGGAAAGGAGACTCGCCTCGCTCCGAAGTTCCATAACCGGCTTCCAAGCCCTTCCGACGACTCCAATGGACGCACAACGCCCCCAAACTAACAAAACAACGACAAACCAATGAAAATATACTCTAATATTTGCTAAAAGTTCAAATTATATAATTTCCCAACTCCGCTTAGTGAATTGACCAAAATGCCCTCGGGCCCACGTGCCCGGATTCCAAAATTTATTGAAGATAATCTATAGCCAAGGCTTTACTAGTTCAATCACACAATTTACTCTAATATTGATGCTCAATTCTTGGCTAAAATCAAATTTTATCAATTCCAGGTTTCCTTGCAATTTCCCCAAATTTTTCCAATTTCTCATATCAAATCTATGTAATAAATCTTGTATTTAACTTGGAAATAAGTAGAAACAACTTACCTTTGATGCTTGATGAAATTCCCCTTGAAATGCTCTCCAAAATCCTCCAAGCCAAATGAAAGAAATGAATGAAATGGCCAAAATTCGTGTTTAAAGAATCTGCCCCTTCTTCATCGAGTTGTACCTTGCACTTGTGCTGCACAAGTTGTACATCCTATTAAAATTTTCCTTTGTTGAACACCTTCTGTTAAAACACCCATAACTTCTTGTAGAAATAGCAAAATAACAAAATGTTTGAAGATTAGAAACTAGAGTAGAAGATCTTTAATTTGATAGGTTTTACACCATATAACTCTTTATATATTCCGAGATATGAGCTTCTAAAGTTGGCTCTGCGCATCAGAAAATTCAGGCGAAACTGCCCCACCAGCCATCTTCAATCGGTCATAACGTTTTACACAAAACTCCAAATGACAAAACATTTCATATTCTGAAAACTAGACTTCAAGATCTACAGCTTTCATGTTTTGCACGTTTTCAGATTCCTTATAGATTATTATATATACGCTTCCAAAGTTAGCTCTTCGATGCATAATTTGCTGTACAAAAAATGCACCAGAAATTTTCTGCAATTTTTCCTTCTTTTTTTTGTCCGAAATTCATTCCGTTAACCTTCCGAAATCCACCCGAGGCCCTCGGGACCTTAACCATTTATACCAACATTTCCCAAAACATGATACGAACTCGCTCGAGGCCTCAAATCACACTAAAATTCAAACTTTCTGAACTTTGATATTTCAAACTTCTACATCCGATGCCGAAACCTAGCAAATCAGGTCCGATTGACCCCAAATTTTGCACACAAGTCATATTCGACATTATGGACCTGCTCCAACTGTCGAAATTGGAATCTGACCCCGATATCAAAAAGTCAAACTCTCGGTCAAACTTCTCAAAAACCTTCAAATTTCTATCTTTAGCCAAATGACTTCAAAATGACCTCCTGACATCCGAATTCACTTCCGATCGCTCTCCCAACTCCAGAATCACCATACGGATCTATTCCTAGACTCAGAATCCCAAACGGACCTCTATAACACTGAGATGCCTTCCAACCCATACTTATGAAATTCTTCTAAAATACTAACTTCCACAATATACGCCGAAACGCTCCCGTGTTATCCAAAACACGATCCGGACATACGCCCAAGTCCGAAATTATCATACGAACCTGCTGGAACTTTCAAATCCTGATTCCGAGGCCGTTTACTCAAAATTCTAATCTTAGTCAATTTCTTCAACTTAAGGCTTCTAAAATGAGAATTTTCCTTGCAATTTAACACCGAACCTCCTGAATTTCAACTCTGACCATACACACAAGTCACATACCCGAAATGAAGTTGTTCATGACTCCCAACTGCTGAACGACGCGCTGGATCTCAAAACAACTGATCAGGTCATTACAGTATACATGTCCAATGAATGATTTCATGGTGATATTCCCAGGCACTCTTACCCTCAACATACTCAAGTTATATGTCTCAATTTCCCACTTAATCACACACACAAAATCACTCACCACTGTACGGGTATCTGGGTCACAAGCCCCTCTGTTTACCCTTAAAATGAGTAACAATCGTATTTATGCACAGTTTAAAGGATATATGGTTTAATTTAACACGAATGAACTAAGTATAACAAAGAACTGAATTAAAGGAAATTAGGTATATCAAATAGAATATAATAGATAATTAAGTCTAGCTTTGTAATGGACACTTGGAAATCAGTTCCGATCCAGCCCCCGGAACGGGCTCGGTTACAATTCAATAAACAAGCAGCTGCAAAACACTTTGAACAATACTTAAAGAACAAAAAATAACTTTATAACTTTGATATGCTTGCCAAGTGTGGTCCTTAAAATATAAACGTTTTCCCCTTTATATAGTAGGGGAATTTCAATCCTAGTATAAGTAAAAGTAAGGTGAAAAAAATTTCTTTCGGTAAACATTGATATGAAGTTGATATCGAGCGTGATTTGTGGTGTAATATCCGGTAAAGGATGAATATCCCATCCCTTGATTACCCTATCTAACTGTCTATCCGTTAGACTCGGATCATCACCCTGCTTAAGCTTAATGTTGGCCGTGTCTGGTTCTAAGCGCACCATTTGTCCTTCTCGTGCTCTTGTCCCCAGAAGCCTTTGGCTTTACCTGAGGCCATAACGGGTTGCACTGCCCTCTCGTTTCTTTAGTGGGAAATCGGGATAACTTTTATCCTCGATTTTACCTGTACACAGATAGTCCCCTCACTTTTTAGAGAGCAGATTTATAAAAATGATGAGAAGTGATTAATTGAAATTGATTACTTCCTCTATATGCTACAAATGGGTTGATGGGTCAGAAAAATGTCCCATCAGTCGTGTATTTCTAACTTCAGACATGTTTTAATCGTCGGTTGATCATCCTCGATTGGCATCAAATGGAAGATGTCATGGATTCATTATTTCCCTCGTATAAAAACTTTGGTTTCCTTTTTTAACTTTTTCACTTTCCGAATTCAAATCTTCTTAAGTCACCCCCAAACATTTTACGTGTTCATAATTTCATCAAATCTTCATATATTGTTCTTCACATCTTCATTTCTTCATCTACAATCTTTAAATCTTCATATTTCGTCATTGAATCATCAAGTCGGGCCTTCAAATATTCAAACCCCTTTTCAAACCTTCATATTCGCCTTAAATCTTTATATTCCGAGATAAAGATAGAAAAAAATTCAAAGTATGTGCCTCAAAATACCGCTCCTTCAACTTCAACCCCGGCCGCTGTTATGGAAGCGACCCCGTTAGTAGTGGCCTCGAAACCTTCCCTTAAGGATTTTATTCTTTGAAGTTGTTCCATATATAATTATTTTAAGGTCGAGAAGGCCTCCAAACAAAGGGATCAAGGTGAGGAGGTGTGGAGGTATATATTCTCCATCACCGAAAACACTCTCGCGACAGTCTGGAAGGATTGAAAGTGGGAAGAAAAGGGAGTAGTCATCGTCGTTCCTGATGAGGACACTACACCGCACGTGGAGGGGTACTTAAGCAGTTATACGTTCCCCTTCACACTTAGACCAATGGACACGGTGGTCCTCGATTTTTGCAAAATGTACGAGGTCTGCCTCGGGCAGATCCACCCGTCTTTTTGGAGAATCGTGATTCTTCTCCGTCATTGTATCAACAACATCGAGGAGCACCGGTTCACTATCAACCATCTACTCCATGTCTACAGCCCTGAATCTTCCTTGAGGGGTTAATATAGCTCGCTTGATGGGCAAAGAAGGATCTGTTCTCAAGCATCGATAATCACAAGGATCGAGGCTTGCAGGGGAGATTCGTTCAGGTTAAGATCGAAGATATCATTCCCTCTGATTGCTTGTTGTTCCCTGAGAAGTGGAACTCGACTCGTACGTTCATTTCCTACTAAGTAGTCAAAATAACACTATGAGTTCACTTTGCTTTTTCATCACTTTCTCCCTGGATATGCAGCGATTGCCCGAGTCCCTAATGCAGTCTCCTGTTTCATGGAGTGGGTTGAGGGTATCTGCAAACATCTGACATACCCTGAGCGTGAATGGAAAAACTTTCCAAAGGCAAATGGGAGGCTTGTTCCCATGGTAAGTACCCTTCTTCCCCTGATTGAATTCTCGTTTTATTCTATCTTCTCTTCGACTAAGTCCTTTTTTCTTCTCACATGTTTGCGCAAGACCACCGAGATTCGATTGATTTCCAAGGACGAGGCCTTGTCCCCATCTGGAAAGCCTTCCATTTCAGGACAACCTACTGGCGGGGCTATTTTGAAGAAGGAGGAGAAAAAGAGAAGAAAGAGGAGGTCTTCTGGTCCTCATATTATCCCGTCGAGAATAAGAAGAAGAGGCTCTCCATCACGGTTATAAAGAGTACCAAGAAAAGTACTCATGTTAGGGTCCCAAAATCCGATTCTCTCTACCAGCTCATGTACTACCCCTAGTATAATGACATGGAATTTTTCATCAACGAGCCATCTACCACTGCACATGAGCTAGAAGCTGCACTCTCCTGAATTCGGGAGCCCGAGGAAAAATCTGTGGCCGTTGCCACTCAAGAGGCTTCTCTTATCGCGAGAGTGGCCATCAATGTTATTGACGTCCCGGATTCACCGTCCCTCATGAATCCTCTTTTCTATGAGTCTTAGGTCGTTACAGAAAAGACGATTGAGGCATGACAGGCTGCGAAGTAAGCCCTTAACCTATTTTTTAAGGGTATCGACGTCGGCACACTAGAAGACTACTCCAAGTTTGGCCACCTGGAGATGCCGAAATGCGATGTGTTGTCAGGGTCAGGCAGGCCAAGCCTGAGACCGGAGCTTGTGAAGCAATTCCCCGCCCTAACTGCGGATCACAGCCGTAAGAAGACATGCATGTTTACAGTACCAGTGGATACCAGATGTTATCGGGCCGAAGAGGACAAGCCGAGCCTTGTCATTGAGGCATAATAGACGCTGAACATGGTATGTTTCCCTTTCCTTATATCTTTAAAGAGTTCATTTCGCCTTAGCGTAGTTAACGATTTTGACATTTTTATTCCTCATGCCTGGTGATTCATTATAAGAGCTTCCACCGGTCTCAGATGGAGATGGATCATCTTGAGTTCGAGCTTAAGGAGTAGGTCTGGTAGAAGGACATGTACAAAGCTCTTAGTGAGCAAAAAGTTGAGGCCCTCAAGGACAACTCCATCCTCCAAGTCAAGCTGGAAAGAGCTCAGGAGGAAGCCTTGAAGGTTAAACGCGAACATGCCCTTCTAGTTGAAAAGGTAAGAGTGTTTGTGATTAATAACGAGAGGCAAAACACAAATACTAATGCCACAACCTCACAGGTCCAAGAGGAGATACACCTAGTCAACCAACTTAGGGCCTCAATGAACGAGGTCAAATCCTCAACCGAGGAGTTGAGGAGAAAAATGGATCTCTTTGCCGTGGAGCGGGATTCCACCAAATCGACCATGGATTAGCTTAGGTGATGAAGGATAAAGCCGACAAATGGTCTCGGCTGAATGTTGAACTCCAAGCACAACTAGACTCGGTCGTCACGAAATGTAATGCTTTTGGCCAAGAATACACCGCGCTGAAGTAGTTTGAAGCGGCTTCGAACGAGGCCTCCAAAGTTCGGGACATGCTGACCTAGTACAAGAACGATGTTGAGGTAGCCAAAGCCCATGTGATAACAAATGCCAAGTATGTGAAGTGGTTGTCTCGGAGGGAGACTCTTGAGGAGATTTATGCCCGGGGGATCAATATACCGGCGGAGATCGAATTGGGGAAGAGTCCAAGTACAAAGAGAGATACCAGCCTGATGGTTCGGGTAGCGAGTCGGGCTCCGGTGAAGACTAGGCGGGAAATGCCTTAGTTTATTTATCGTTTTACCTTTTATATTTGTTTTTGTTTTGGGTTTGTTTCATAGTTCCTTTGTAAATATCTTTTGGTGCATATATAAAAAATTCCTCTTCGGCTGTACATTGTATCGTTTACTTTTTAGTAGTTGCTTTTGTTCAAGACTTATAACATGTGTTTCACTTTTCAAAATATGCCATTGATGCCTTAGCATAGAATTTGACATAACTTATATTGTTCATTTCCCCAAAGCCCTGATAAGTCATGGGTTAAGTTATAACTTTGAGTTGCTTTGACTTTTGAGGTTCCGATACAAAACAAAGTGTTAGTTAAAATATTTAAATATTTTAACTGGACACGATTATTCTTTGTTGAAGGTGGCTCTTTATATGGTCGGGCCTGAAGTAATCTTTCATAGATTAAAAAACGTGTAAGGGCCTTACTTTTTATGTACATACTCAGAAATCTCCGAGCCATTTAAGTTGGTTGTATCCTTTGGTGTTTGGGCCTTGCCTAGTAGGGTTGGTGCCTGCAGGATTTGGTAGCCCGAATTCCCCGATCTTATTGTCGGTTAGTAGTCCCCGATTCGGGGAGGCCCATATACTTAACGGTTTTGTACCCGATATTCATTCTAAGTGACATAATGATAAAATTAATGGTTAAAATGTGAACCGATGAAACATGGAATGCAATCTTCTTTCTATTACTTTGAACATAGTGTAAATAATCTAAGGTACAAAAGCTATCTGCCATGGCGAGAATGAGTTATAAGGGCACGGTTTGTTTGACCACTTGACCCTTACAATTAATTATAATATTCAAGCCTTGGGTTTCAATATCGAATAGGATGACTTCCAACTTTCCGAAGGCTTCAGTTCTTGACTCAGGGCGTGATGGCCCCCTAGTTGTCACGACCCAAAACCCATAAGGTCGTGATGGCGCCGGACACCACTGTCAGGAAAGCCAATTATTAAATGGTTAGGTTAAATTTCTTGTTTTAGCATTTTTGAAATCATTACCTTTCACTTTATTACATAATAACTAATAAAATGCGCTAAGTAAATACGATAGTTTAATAATCCATTTTAATAAAATACATCCCCAACACATCCCATACCCCGGTGTCAGAAGTGCATGAGCAAATGTATAAGAATTAAACAGATGTTACAATGCTTGTCCGAAATACAATTGGAGAAGGAATTTAAAATTAAAATAAATACATCTGAGGGAGACTCTGTCAACTGCGGATCGCCTCCGGATGATGCAGTCCGCCTAAGTCTCCAAGCCAGCCACATCGTTGTGAAAGTACATGTGCAATAAAAATGCACAGCAAGTTTAGCATGAGTACGAAAACAACGTGTACTCAGTAAGTATCCCGCCTAACCTCAGAGAGCTAGTGACGAGAGGTCAAATTAGACACTTGCTAGAAGTCAATTTAGAATAATCAAGTGAGACACTAAGCGGGAATATCATAGGCAATTTAATAAAATCAGGGATAAGTAATATCAACTTCTTTCATATTTAACAGTTTAAATCTTCGTCATTTCAAATGGCAATTTAAAACTTCATAGGACAATAAGCAGGTAATAATTATAGAAAATACGCAGCAATTATCATGCACAAGAAATGTCGAGGGTCGAACGACGCGTACCAATAATAATAAAATGTGCAATGCCGAAGGGTCGAACAGCTCAAACCATAGATGCATCTATTTTCCCTCGCTCGCGAATCGATCATGCAACGCGATCATATATAAATAATAGGGTTATCCTGCTCGCGAATCATACATGCAACTCAGGAACCCATAGATACACATATTAACACAATAAGTCCACATTTTTATCAAGAAAGCAGTTACTCATGAAAGTGGTAAAATTCTCTTTTAAGGAACACGAAAATAGTATTTAAATCTTTGTCTGGAAATTCATTTGTCAAGTTTAATAATGTTTAACTATTATAACTTTATCATGAACACAATGGTAGCAGCTGAGATGGTGGGGTAGCAGCTGGGGCTGGAAGTATGGCTGGGGGACCTGGTGGCAGACGTGGTACCTGATAAGTCTCTGGTGGTGCACCCCTCCTAACTCTAGGGCAATCCTTGATCACATGACGAGGGTCACCACATCCAAAACAACCCCTCTAAGGGCGTGGCTGCTGACTCTGAACTGGCCTGCTGGACTGGCCGGTGATAGCACCTCAAGCAGGAGGCGCCTGAGATACTGGTGGTGCATAATAAGGCTCCCGAAGTCTAGGATGTGCTGGAATACCACTGGCTGCTGGAAGAGCTGAATGTACCGGGTGACTCACAAAACCCCTACCATAGCGTGTTGCTGGTGCGCGAGCTCCTGAGAAATGACCCGTCTCTCGAGACCTCTTGGTCTCTCTTTCCTCTCTGTCCTGGGTCAGCATACTCTCAATCCTCCTAGCAATGCTCACGGCCCGCTGGTAAGTGATAACCGTCTCCAACTCCCTGGCCATACTGGTATGAATGCTAGGATGGAGTCCCTCAATAAAATGGCGAACTCTATCTCTCTCTGACAGTAGATACCAAAGCGGATGCATGTCGTGCCAAGTCACTGAACCGGACCGCATATTCTGACACAGTCATAGTACCCTGGCGTAGCTGCTCAAACTCCGCACGCCAAGCATCCCTGAGGCTCTGAGGGACGAACTCAAGTAGAAACATCTTTGAAAACTGAGCCCAAGTAAGTGAGGTTGCCTCGTCCTGACTACAAAGCTCAAATGCACGCCACCACTGATAGGATGCTCCTCTCAGCTCAAAAGTAGTGAGAGAGACCCCACTCGTCTCCACAATACCCATGGTACAAAGGATGCGATGACACTCCTCAAGAAAACCCAGAGCGTCATCTGAAGCTAAACTGCTGAACTCAGGTGGGTGGTACTTCTTGTACCTCTCAAGACGGAGTTGCTCAGACTCAGATGCAGCTGCTCTGGCCTCATGATGAACTGGAGCTGCGGGAGGCATAGGAATATACTTTGGGACCTGCCCCATGTGAACCCTCTTCTCAGGAGTATGGGCTGCGGGAGTCTGTGCCCCTCCCCCGGCCTGGGATGTAGCTGGGGCTAGCGGAAGTAGTCCCACCTGAGACAGAGTACTGAAAGCACTCATGAATTGGGCCAAAGTCTCCTGGAGGGCTGGAGTGATAGTAGGGACCTCCGGTGCCCCTCCAACTGCAGCCGCTGGGAGATCCTCCGTCACTGCTCTAGCCGGTGCTTGGACTGCACCGCGTGCTCGTCCCCTGCCCCGACCCCTGCCTTTAGTGGCTCTGACTGGGGGCTCGGGTGCCTGATCATCGGTACATCCGGTGCGAGTGCGAACCATTTGTAAGAAATAATAGAATAGAGTTTAAGAATTTGGTAGTAGTAATCAGCACGAGAAGGGATTCCAAGAAGTATGATCTTTCTTAACAGTTACATAGCCTCTCGAAGATAAGTACGTACGTCTCCGCGCCGATCCGCGAGACTCTAATAAACCGTCTTGTGATGTTGTGACTCCTATGGACCTAGACGCTCTGATACTAACTTGTCACGACCCAATTCTCCCTCCGACCGGGTCTCGTGAGGGCACCTAGTCTAGACGACTAGGTAAGCCTATACCTTAAGCAAAATTTAGATAAAACAGGTAAAATAACAGTAAGTGAAATAAACCATAATAAAGTCGACGCCGCTCGGCATAAACAGTTACTTTACTCAGAACCCGGAATGTCACAATACATCACAAGCTACTCTACTGCTCAATATGTACAACTGGATA